>VTPC01007671.1:0-23979 GCA_011009095.1 Ignelater luminosus
TAGCAAGACGTAGAGAACTAATAACTCAAGACAAAAGACAAACAGTGGAATATGCTGAAATAAATAAGATAGTGAGAAAAATGGCAAAAAAGACATAAAGCAACACAACACTAGAACAGCTCAAGACATTCTAGAGGAGTTCAAAGTCATGAAAGTCTTCAGGAGAAGTACAAGACCAAACAAAATAATCACCAAACTGAAAAACCAAAACGGAAAAATAGTTAATGACAGACAGAAGATGCTGCAAGTAACGGAGAACTTTTATGGAGCCTTATCAAAATTATCATGCGAAACCGCGATAGAACAGAAGAAAAATGGAAAAATAGCAGAAGACTGTATTTTGACGGAATGCTGAAGGAACGAACTGGATAGGTTGTTTAATAGATGTGTTAAAAATGAAGAAACCCAACAGACTGATTCAATGTCCTAGTAACGCTAACTTACAAAAAAAGGAGATTAAGAAGATCTAGAAAACAACCGATCAATCAGCCTTCTATCGCAACTGTATAAATTTTTCTCTAAAGTCATAACAAACAGATTAACATTAAAGCTTGACTTCAACCAACCGATCGAACAGACGGGTTTTCAAAAGAGATATAGCACAGTGGAACACCTGCAGACAATGAGAATATTGATAGAAAGAGCCACAGAATACAGAATACTACTATGGGTGGCTTTCATATACTTTAGAAAAGCCTTTGGCACAGTAGAAATTTGGGCAGTGACGGAAACTTTACGGAACACCCAAATAGACAGTCGCTTCAGCAATATAATTGGAAAAATTTACCAACAAGCAACAATACAAATCCAACTGCACAAAAAATTGTTAAGGTTTTTAATTTTCGTAACATTAATCCGCAATAATTAATTCAAATCGAGATGCGTGGCGACCTCTATTGAGGAATAGGGTTGTAGAGAGTAGCTGTTTTCGCGGGACAGCAATCTGCGTAATTTAGTTACGGGATAAGTCGCTTCTGCGCGTTGAAATCAAGGTGCGGCCGACGCGAAATAGGGCAGTGTATTTGGGAGCTTCATAGAGGAAAGTCCAACGCTGGTGGAGGGGAGTTTTGTGAGACGTCTTCCATAAAAATTTAGCTGTTGTGGCCCATGAAGATTATCGTTTAGTGAAGTGTCCTTAAAGTATATCAGCGCAGTGCTGGATTTCACAAAGGGGCTGCCATTAGAGCTTATTTTTTGGAAGTAGGGTTTCTTCTTCCTTTCGCTGTTGAGCGGAACCCAGTGGAATTCGTCGTCATTTTGTCCCTCCTTGTGGATGCGGTCAGTTTACGAAGCTTCAAGTAAATAGATACGCAGTTACCCGTGTGGGTAAAGATTGGGATCGCACAGCTACGCAAGGTTAGTGTACACCCATTAATATCGTAGTGTTTATACACCTTTTGGTTTAAAGAAACAAGTGCATTCAAAACTTGTTCAGTGGAAAAACAAGGAAGCTTCTTCTTGGCATTATTGTAAACATTTATAACAACGGTTTCAAGTACAATCATTGTGGTGTTGTGTTTGGCTCACTATTTATTTTTACGAACAAAGAATTTATAATCCAGTAACGTTAAGCGTAAATTTGTAATGTAAATCAGTTTTAATTTTTTTATCATAATTATTTGGCTTGGTTTTAATTTGTTTGTATGAATTAATTCATTGTCGATTTTATTAAATGAAATTAGATATTTCCTTTTCGTAATATACATTAAGTGCAGTGGTAAGCTGTTTGAACGGCGTCGAGCGGCGTTTCTGGGAATCCCCTCGAGCGTCACTGGCCAGACTTTTGCGCAGTAAGATCTAGCATGATTATTCACGTTTACTTTATAAATATTTTGTTTTTGTATAATCAACAGTTTATTTATTTTGTTTTATTTGCATTTTTTTGCTTGTTTTATATTATGTAACATTTCTTTTTTTTTTATTTATTTTTCTAATAAATTTGTAGTTTGAAAGATAGTTTTATTACTGTAATTGTATGCACTGGTTTGAGCGAAAATATCGAAGTCACCTAAGCATTTGATTAATTTGATCCAGTTATATTAAATTTCGCTAATAAGAATATACCGGGTGACTCAAAAACCTTGGCATACTGAATGATTCAAAGAAAATGATTTGATGATTCAATCTGAATATTCCAAATTTAATTAAAGAAACATTTATACAGAGTGAATCGAAAATACTTTTGTATAAGGCGGTTTAACGCCTTGAGTAGGCTTTTGTTTCAGAAAGTCTAAGTAAGTATTTGTAAAGTTGTTGCCGATTTAAGAGAGACTATGGTTCTTTTGAATCTTGTGATCTGGCTGAATCCATAGTGACGCCTTCCAATAATACCGATTTTGAGCTATTTCAGTGGTAAGTAGGCATTTCGAACCTAGCCGTTTTCGACTGTCTGCTAGACTTGATATCAGCGAACTTAGTTCTTCGTGCCTTCTAGTCGCTGATTATAAGCCTTGTCTTAAAGTTTGTTTTGGCACGTAACAAAATCAGAAAAGTTAGAGCTGAGAAGAGGAGTGCGACACGGAGACAATTTATCACCCAAATTATTTACACTAGTTCTAGAAGATGCACTCAACAAAATTGAATGGAATGAAAGAGGAACCAATATATCGGGCGAATACTTACATCAACTTAGGTTCGCCGATGATATGTAGTCTTTGCCAAATTAAAAGAAGAGCTAACATCCTAATGCAAGATTTAAAAACAAGCTTTAGAAAGTATTGCTCTAGAAATGAACAATAGTAAAACAAGGTACATGTCAAATCAAGAAGGCAATACAAAATCAATAATAATAGATAATAAAGCTGTAAGAAAGGTAGACAACTACAAGTACTTGAGACAAGAAATTACCATAGGAAGAGCAAACCAACAGATGGAAATCGATGAAAAGATAAGACTAACCTGAGCAGCCTATGCGAAACTAAAAGATGTATTCCAAATGAGCATCTCCTCTAAAACTGAAACGAGACCTATAAAATTAGTGTGTATTGCCAGTGACTACCTACCGTGCCGAAACAAAAGTATTTACCAAAGCCATCATCGATAAATTAAGAATTAATCAAAGAAAAATTGAGAAGAAAATCCTAGAAGTGACACTGAAAGAAAGAAAGAGCAGCGAAGTTGAAATGGCAGTGGGCAGCAAAATAATAAAATGGAAACCACGGAGAGAACGCAGAGGCGTAGGTCACCCTCAGATGCATTGGGCAGACATTAAACGAACTGCAGGACTAAAATGGGTTGAAATAGCTCAAAATAGACAGAAATGGAAACTTATAGAGAAGTCTATACCTATAGGGTAGATATCGGCTAAGAAAAGAAGAGAAGAGAAGTAAAATTGCAATTTATTAAATAATGCTTTATAGTGTGAAATACTTATGGCGTCAAGCGCTAGTTTAACTTGAACTTTAAAAATTCATTAGTCGCTGGAATGGAGTGATTTTATTGTGAATTGTGTAAAACACAAAACAGAAATAACTATTTATTCAAAACATTGTTCACAAGTAACATAGCGTTATTGCAACTATTAAAATTCAAATATTTGTTACTTATGATAACGTTAAAATAAGACAGTTAAGTTAAAGAATTATGCATTTATCCTTGATATTATTTAGTGAATTTCGTGCATAAAAATGTGCGAAAATCTTTCAAAGTACATTAATCTTGATCTTACCACAGGAATTGTGATTTATAAATTTAGGAGCGGTTTTGATTTCTGACATCATTGTATCAACTTATACATTGACTCTGAAGGCCGATGTGGTTTCCTAAGTGGCACAAGGGAGCTACATAGGCTGTCATATCTTGTAAAACATTTTAGGTGTGCTGCTTTTTGTTTTTTTCTTACACTGATAAATGCATTATCCCTGCTAAGAAGAGTTTCACCTTTAGTGCGGTTAACGCATTGAATTACTGTGCTCTTCTTTAGTTTCCTGAAGAATACTGCTTTTTTATTTTTATTTTAGTGAGTATTAGGCACTTTTTAATAAGCAACATGCATTTTTGATAATCCCTATGCCATTTTCACAAATTGACTGACTACAAAAGAAAACAAAACATAAAAACAAATAGTAACATTAATAATTAGGCAAAAGATTAAGTAACGACACACAATACAGGTTCCGGTTCAGAAAACAAATCCCCAGATATTTTGTTATGCTAAAACATTCTTGACGTTTCATTATAAAATAAATAGCAGTATTCAACTACCTATCATACTAGTATAAGACCTCGTCTCTTTTTTTTTAATGAGAAACTTTTTCGAACGTAACTTTCTCATTAAAATGGTTCTTAGGAAAAAGGTCAATCTTCCATTATGAAATATTAAAAATATTTTAGTACATGACATATTTTATTAGTTTGCTAAAAAGAGGATTAAATATGTAAAAGTATTTACGGTCTCAACTTTTTTTAAATATTATTTCCCAGATAGGAATTTGCTAAACACAATTTGCTTTTTATTTAAAAAGGTTTCAGTTAAACAGAACAAACCTTTAACGTGACACACCTACATGACTTTCACAACATAAATTTAAAAATCATTTATATTTATATGGTATCAGAAAAATTTCTACAATGATTTTCCATTGTGGCGGAAAAGTAAATCTTAGAGATAGGAATCAGTGCATCTGTCACTGTAGGTTATACGGTATAAAAGACAAAAGATCTGGATATGGTGTTAACTTTTTTGTGTAGGAAAATCCCCACAGTTATTCCTGTTATATTTTGAATTCTTCTGGTTATGGCTGTCACGAGATAGACATGTTTGTGGAAGAGAAGCACTCTGGAGATTAATGCTTGCTGGATGGCGTTCCTGATCCCTCGGCGCGTTGTCTGGTGGGCTGTAAACACGCCGAAGACGCTTGTCATCTTATCGAAAGTAGAATATGACAGGAAAATATTTCTGTTCCCCAATGTGACTTCGTGTGTATTATATTTGAAACGAGCAACTTTACTTCAGATTCGATTACAAAAAGAATTTTCCTTTTTTTCTCTTCTCTCGCTTGCTTCTGTCGGCAGAAATGAATTTTTAATATTAAAAAGAAAAATTCTTATTTCATCACACTTCAAAGTTAAAACTTTTAAATGTTGGAAATAAAGCTGAAAGCTTTATAATTTTCCTATATATAGTTAGCACACCCGCATTGGTTTCATATTTAACTTGAAAAAAATTTTCCACCTTCTAAATCGCATTATCCGATAGGAATTAACGCTTGAGAAATTAAAGGGATTCTTTGATGTATTGTTTATTATAAGAGAAGAATCTTGATAACTTAGAGTTCTCAATAAAAGATAAGAACAGGTGGATTCTTACTTAATATAATAGTCAAATCTTTTTAGTTTATCGTTAAGGCTTGAAACGATGTTTTGCATATTTTTTGCTTAACATAAACCGCAAGATTAATTTAATGAGGTCTTGACAAAGAAATGACAAAAAAGTCATGTACCTAGCATGTAAAATGATATCAAGATTGTTCCAATAGAATTTTCCTAAAATTAGAATACTACGCATTTTGTGTAGGGGTGTATTCGTGTAAACAGGGTTCTCAATAGCTATTGAAAGGATGTTTAGAATCAAGGAACGGATGACAAAGGGAATCCGGAATTCGTTTTCACGCCACTAGACGTGTCAACAGGGACGACATATCCAAGGGAGAAACTAAACGGAAACAGAAACATGCAGATAAAAAAGTCAATTTATTCTAAGCTTTGATGTTTTTTATCAAAAAGAAACTACGAGAAGGAAAGAGGTTTCATTTGCAAATTATTGATGACAATCAGATCTTTCGTAGTTGTCTGTTCACTGATTTGGAGCGATTTTATTATTTCTTTTATTGGAAGAGGAGAATTTATTTAAAGTGCACATAATTCATTATTGCTGTATCATTACATTTTGTATAACATGTGAAATGACGAATTCAATATATTACCTTTACCTGTAATGGTAAAATAAATAGGTATAAGACAATTATTGTCAAACGTAAGGTTTAAGCTATGATGATAACCTTTTAGATGTTGACAAGACTATAGCAAACAGTTTGATCATCTGCGAAGTCTTAGAAAGGTACACAAACAAATAGTAAAAATTACAAAACGAAAGTCGAGATACTAATGCAAAACAAGGGAATGAAGTTAAGGTACCACTTTCAGAAATTCAATAAACCCAACTCACTGTCAGTGAAATGTTTCGAATTTAATTTCAATCATTTATTGCCATTAGGTGTGTCAATCTGACTACAAAAATTTAATATCTGACAAATCCTACTTAAAATTTTTAATTTGGGCAAGCAACCCAACAGATTCTAAAACTGCTCGTTATTAAATAATGCGAATAGGTCATAATTCATTCTAATCACTTAATAACTGCAAGATTATTAAATTAAATCGACCAACGTGATATTCATAACTTATAAGGCAATTTAAATACTAAGAAAAAGAAAATGTATAACTTGAATATCACAGTTCTGGAAATCCAGATGAGCAAACGAAACGTCCTTGTAATGAAGGTAAGACACCAGATAGATATCAGAACATACTATGCACCTTCGCTGATAATTATACCAGGACGGGAAAATCTAAAACGTGCAATAATACCCAAAATTCTCAACTAGACCATAAGAATCCAAACGATACTTACATAGAACAATGATCTTCCTCAAAAATTTATACAATTTTGGTTGTTTATCAAAAAGGGACGATAAGATGCAAAGCAAATTTTGTATTACGTCTATTTATCTTTTAGAAAACAATACTGTTCACATCTCACACTCAACGGTTTCTCCAAATATAAACTCAAATTATTGTCTATTAATTTCTCTAAGTTTGTAGCTCTTTCTTTTGAGCCGTCGAGACTAAAGATCTTGAATTTGGATACACAATCTTTAGAAACAGAGCGAGTAACCGAAAGGGCTAACGCTTAGAAGACTGTCTGCTTCCATCCCCAACGATAATTTCATTTCCATGTACCAAGGGATTTCAGATATAGATCATTTCTTGAAAATCTGGCATTGATGTCCGACTCTGTATTACTTCATTTCCATTTTCCTCAGGGCGATATCTTAACCATCAAGGGTAGAAGCAAATTCTGTGGAAAATAAACATTGAGAAACTAAACACTGAACTGTGGTTTCAAACACTGCCATGCTTTCATTCTTGAAAAAATTACCAACACAAACCGACCACGCTAAAATTATTTCTGCTCTTGAAGATGAAGGTAAGACTTAACAAACGAAAATAACATCCATACTAAAACTTCATTCCACTCGATAGCATAATATAAAAGAGATGTACTGCTACAGACATACATAAACAGAATACTTTATGACCTAATTTGGCCTACGTAGCCACCAAAGTATCTTCTGCTCAGAAACTAATTAACTTGAAGTTTCTAAAAAGTACCAGAAGTCTTTCAAGCATAATGAGATGCTTTCCGGGTGTTCTAATCCAAAAGCCCAAACGATTTTATTAAAGCTGTGGAAAATTTGATGTTACCAAGACTTCTTGCTTTAAGTATTCATATCCGCCTTATTCGGGAATTCAAGGTAGTTATTAGAGAGTCGAGCGACGTCTCTCAGAGACTCTGGGAATTTCGCCCTATGGCTTTCTGAAAATAGACATCAATTTGTTTACAGTAGGGTTCATTTTGACTGTATGATATGATGAAATATGATAAACAAGGGGAAGCAGAATTTTATTTTACTAGACACAGAATGCAGTTGCTAAGAATCATCGTCTTCTTTGAAATTGCTCATAAACAGCAAAATCAAGTTGTACTGTAACTAATAGTGAGAAAGTGAAAGATTTGGATACAGAGACCATGATACTAAGATTTAATTTCCAGCAAGCTACCTTTTGCAATCTCGAGACGTTTAGATTTACAACAAACTCAGAATCTGCATCTATCTTTCGTATACAGTGAGAAAACTACTTATGCAGTGAAATCAGTAATTTCAAAACAAATGGTATTTTAGAAAAACGCCAAAACACGTCAATTTTTATTTTATATTTTGATGTTTACGTGCCGTGTGACGTGCTTGTTTGTGACGTCATCCCTTTTCGAGCTATGACGTCATATGGAGTATTATAGTAAATACAAAAAGTTGACGTCATTAAAAACTAGATTTGTAAAATGTAGAATTGCAGAATTGTATATTTTACCTGGAACATGGTCAAAATGGCCTCCAAAAGCTGGAAAAAGTAACGACACGGAGTTCGTTGTGGTTATGCTTTGCATTCCCAGATGTTTTTTTTAATTGTATCATATCAGCAGTTTTCTTTTGTATATAAACAAAATTCGGGAATTAATAAATCAATATTAACCATTTATTTGGTTCTTACTTACTAAAAATGTATTGCCACTAAAGCAATCTTCTGCCGAGCCTACTTCCACAATGCAAACTACCAGGACAGAAGAGAAGAAGTCCCATCACTAGCAACAAATGCAAAGAGGTGCAGATCGATCGTCTTCAAACACCAACAAGACTGATGAAATGGCCGCTTGTGCAGCAATCTCACGTCATCCTAGTAAGGCCGAGAACTTACGCCCCTCTGCCTTGCCACAGAAGAAAATTCACTAATCATAGACCCACAACAATCAACGACCGCTGCAGTAGACAAGAAACAAGAGCTACGAATACCTTCGATCTCGAGCGAGGAAAGAATCCTCTTTAGGATATAACAGGCAGGTCCGCCACAAGTACTGTTCGGAGAAAGAAGAAAAAGCGAGTAATCGCACAACAAGGCAACTCTTCAAAAGCTGCACCAGGTCCAAAACCAGACACACACTTAGCACTTGCCACACGAAGTGGGTGCACACACAAGGCAGCTTATAAAAGCTGTAGCAACAGTGCCGCTTAGTAGAAGCTGGGTCACAAGCAAGATATTTAACACTCGCCACCAGAAGCGGTGCATATACAAGGCAGTTTACCAGAAACTGCCTCAGGTCCCTCAGCCGGACACATACCAGGGCAGCTTATCAGGAAGCTGTATACAAATATGATAAAAGATCCATCAGCAAGGAAAACAAGAGGATACTTCCAAAATCGCCTGACTACAGTCAATAAGAACAACAACAAGAAAAACAGTTTACATGATTAACTGAAGGCATGGACGGAGTGATTAATGACAGACAGAAGAGAAGTCTTCTAAAAAAATTACTCACGTCTATCTTCGAAGTCAATGACGAAGTATATCAGGATATTCATGCACTAGACAAAAACCAACAAGAACTTATCAAACCATCAAACTATCAAACAAAATTTATGCTATCAGCACTGGCTACGTTCAATAAAACTGAGTTAAGAATTGACAATCAACTCAACAAATTCAGAAGTAAACTAAAGTAAGGGTTGAAAATCATAGAAGAGATGCAGAAGTGGTACAAGAGTATTGACGGAAATAAGATTAATATTTATATCATCAACGCATTTAACATGGCATCAAGTTATCTCAACGAATTAACAAATTACTATTCCAACCTGCTGGACTTACATTAAGTACATTCGAGGACACCGGTATCAAATTTTTCTCCAACCCACATTAGGAGAGTGATCATCACCGCCTCAAAGAAGATACATTCCAGCATCACCATTCTACCATCTTCACTATTAAAAACGGAAGTCAAGCATGACAACGAATCATTACATTGGTTACTTTCCGATGGCAGAAGACACAACATTCACTATTATTACAGTGACACCAATGCCGTACCATATCTCTAAAAGGTCATACTGGATCATGAGAATACCCAGTGATGTTCTGGCCATAGACTACAACACACAACAATACCTACTTCTAACGGACGATGAACTCAGAAACAGCATTCAACTACTGCAGACAAATACCTGTGTTTACCTGTAGTCGTTAGAAACGTAGAAAACAATCCTAACTGCGTAATCAACGAAATATATTAACGCACCGAGCCACCAACATGCAGTAGACAGAATTATACTGTAGAAACAATCGTGTGTAAACAGATGTATATATGAAGAATACTTGGATATTCGTCACCAGAGCACCCACAGAAGTCGCAGTCATATGTGATGGAGATAGAGACGACGCGACGTCACGCTACAATCAGCAGGTCTTATTCTGATATCAGAAAATTGCATCATTTAAACGAAACAAAACATTCTTGCCGCCAAAGAAATGGATTATTTTTGTTTTTTTAATTGTATCATATCAGCAGTTGTCTTTTGTATATAAACAAAATTCGGGAATTAATAAATCAGTATTAATCATTCATTTGGTTCTTACTCACTAAAAATGTATTGCCTTTTCTACCAGCTTAATGAGATTGTGAGGCTGCAATCTCAGCAACACAAGATTCTTGAAGTTTGACACAGAGTTTTATGTGTTTACAAGATAAACAAAGCGGATTTCTCATGATTTGCAGATAATCGTAAGTTGTCCGTTCTTACTAACTCGTGTCTTAGGTATATCAGCATAATCTCTCTTTTTGATGTTCAAGATCTTCTCTTAGATTCCCTGGTTTGGGTTTTGCTTTATTTTTAACCAAAGAAGTAAATTATGAAGAAGAGTTGTCTAGCTGCCTAACTCAGGAACTGCTAAATTCACTATAAAGAATGTTGATCTAGACAAGAATGTTGACAACCTAAAAGAAATTCAAGGTAAACACTTTCAGTTGTCTTACTAGACAAGTCATAGCGCCCAGTGACCGTCGCACTTGTGGCAACCTGCCTCGTTTGTACGTTTTTACGAAGTACTCTAAACAAAACTTCATTATTAGGAATATATCGTTAATATAAATTAGACCTAGAAAGTAAGGCTCACAAAGATCAATAACATCTTTAAAAAGGGTCGTCTGGCACTAAAAATAATTTTTTTCGATCCGTGTTATAATTGGGCCGAACTGGGTTAAACTAAATCAGACCGTAGGGTTAATGGTCATACTGAACAACGAATCGAATTCGGCCGCGTTGCCAAAGGCTAATAGGTTTTACCTTTGTCTTAATCAGTGTATGAGTACACAACCTTAAAACGATGGAAAATATATTAACATGCTTGCTTCTTACACAATAATGTGTAGAAGATTGTTTAGGAGAAAGAAAAAGTATGTATGTCATGAGTGATTAACTCAAGAAAATTATTAAAGTAAAAGTATAGAAAAAGTGTATTTTTAAACAAATACATAGAAATAGAAATAAATGATCGCCTCTTATCGGTCAGCAGCTTTGGATGGACGAGCTGGTAAGAGTAAGGGTACCTTTTTGTCCTAGGGTCAAGAAACTGACCAAAATGCGGATAAACTATTAATAGTGAACGGCATAAAAATGTAGAAAGCAAGGAGAAACTACTACATTAAAGATGCAGAGGATATCTCAAGTATAACTGCATGATGAACGAAGACAATAAAATAACGGCCCTGAGTTCCCGACATTCTTTCAATGGGACAGGGGTTGTAAAGAATACCCGGGCGGAAAACACAAGAAATAAGTAGAATTGCGACGTGGAAGTTAAGACTTTGAGCAAAGCAGGTAGATTAAAGAACATTGAGCTGGAGATCATCCGACTAAAAATAGACCTACTTGGAGTCAGTGAGGCCCGATGGACAGGGTCTGGGATAAACAGAAATGGGAGGTTTACAATCTATTACTCAGGATCTACTAATAAGTAATAACTCTCACAAAAACGGAGTAGCAATTATCATAAAGACTAAAATGAGCAATCTAGTGCAGGCATTTATTTCAATTTCAGACCTTGTAACACTTCTACAGCTCTATAATATTATACCGACGTATACACCAACAGCAGATCAACCGAACAGCGAAATTAACAAATTCTATAGACATATTAAGGAAGCAATGAATCATACTAAAAAATACGAAGTTAACATACTGATGGGAGACTTTAACGCCAAAGTAAGACAAGAAATAACACCAAAAAATACTGATGGACACGGACTTGAAAATAGAAATAAGAGAGGAGAACGTCTGATCACCTTTTGCCAAGAAAAGGAATTAATAATAACCAACGCATGGTATACATTACCAAAAAGACAATTATATACAAGGAAGACACCAGCAGATAAAGAGGGGCACATCATGAGAAATCAAATCGATTATAAATTGATTAATCTCAAATTTAGAAATGCAATGAAATATATTAGAACGTACCCCGATGCCGATGCTAACACAGATTACGTAATGCTGTGTCCTTCCATTATCATCAAACTGAAAAAAAACCAGTAGCAAACAACCGCAAAGGTTAATATAGACTTACTCACAGATGAAAATATACGTAAAAGTTTTGAAAACTCAATGAACACAAAGATAAGAGACGAATTAAGTAAAATAGAATTAACATATTTCTAGCGGAAGAACAGTGGCAAACAATGAAAACCGTTATGACAGTAACTAGCAAAAGTGAGCTTTCTCAAACATACGCTAAAAAACAAGGATGGCTGATGAAATAATTGATTTAATGAATGTACCCAGAGATCTGAAAAATTAAAATGAAGCGGAATATGGAAAAACACATAAACTAATAAGGAAGGAAATTAACAAAGCTAAACAAAAATGGATGCAAGAAAGGTGCAAAGAGATAGAAGACCTACAAAAAAAAAGCATGGCGAGTTCCATATGCTCAAAAAAATTAGAAAGATAACGAGAAAGAAAAACCAAGAGAACATTTACTATCTAAAAGACGAAACTGGCAAATTTATGGAAAGGAAAATCTTAAGAAGGAATGGTTGCGATATACTATTATGCACTTATTTGATGAAGACAGCAAACAATCACAACCACAAACAACTACTAAAACTGAGCTACCCATAATGGTCTTTGAAGTTGAGTACGCTATCCAACAAGCTACAGCGGGACAAAAAGCAACCTGATGAAATCCCAACAGAATATCTCAAATTGCTTGACGAAAAAAAAACATTAAAGTCGTAACTCATACTTTTAACCATATTTATAGCACAGGTAACATTCCCAAAGACTGGGTAAAATACAAATTCATAGAAATTCTGAAAAAACAAAACCCTACATCTTGTAATAAGTTCAGACTTATTAGCCTCATGAACCACAGCCTCAAAATACTACTAAGAATAATACTAGAAAGAATTCATAAAAAATGTGAAGAACTAGTGCGTACAGAGCAATTCGGGTTTAGTTCTGGACTTGGCACAAGAGAAGCCTTGTTCTGCATGTAGACTTTCCTTCAGAGATGCTGAGAGGTAAAAAGGTCTGCTTCATTGACTATAAAAATGCCTTTAACCAAGTCCAACACATGAAGTCACATGAAGGCTCTAAGATCGGCGAATATAGACAACAGGGATCTGAAGCTGCTAACAAACCTGTACTGGGAGCAATATGCATGTGTTTCAATACAAGGAGAGGAAACGGATGAGATCTATATCAAAAGAGGTGTAAGACAAGGGTATGTACTCTCACCAACACTTTTTAATATTTACACCAAAAATATATTTAAAACAGCCCTTAACAGTTATGAAGCAGTACGAATCGGAGGTCAGGCCATAAACAACATACGCTAAGTTAACGACACAGCCATAATGGCAGAAACAATCGGAAAACTTCAAGAAATGTTAAATCGAACACATACTGAAAGCCTACGTTGGGGCCTTTAATATTAATAAGCAAAAAATTAAAATGGTGATAGTGAATAAGATTGAAGTAGGGCCAACGAGACTGATCCTCCAAAACTCAATTATAGAGAGAGTAGAACGTTTTAAGTATTTGGAAAGCCAGATAGAAAGTAAACTGGACCCAGACTTTGAAATAAAATCGAGGATAGAGCAGGCAAGAATAGTTTTCCTGAAATTCAAGCAATGATGAGCAACCCCCAACTTGCTCTCAGCATCCGAGATCGATTCGCGAAATGTTACTCCTGGTCAATGTTGCTTTATGGCTGAGAAACGACGACTCTCAAGACGCAAACGATGAATCACAAAGAAGCGTTTGAAATGTGGACATATAGGAGGATACTCAAAATACCATGGACTGACAGGGTCACAAATGAGAAGGTGCTAAGGAGAATAGGACACAGTTGACAACTCCTAACATCTACTAAACGATGCAAGCTTGAATACCTAGGTCACGACAAGTATAACCTGCTACAACTTATCTTGAACGGCAAAATTGAAGAGAAAACGTTAGATCGGACACAAGAAAATGTCAGCGCAGCCTACAACAGAGATAGATACGGGTCAATAATAGGCAATGCAGTTGCCAAGGCCTAAGATATGGTACCAGAAGAAGAATAAATAGCCCTAAAATAATAATCAGAGACTCATAACCTACTCCAAATGTTTAAATATGTGAAAATTCTATAACGTACCCCTAGACAATTTTCACTTTTACAATTTTTTACATACTTCGTGCGGCCCTATTAATAACTCCAATTTGAGAGGGGTCAATTTAATTATACATACACACGAATGTATTTTTAAATTGTTGTGTATGATAAATAGTCCTAAACTTGAAATATTGTTTTGTAAACAGCAGAAAAACTTTATAGATTGCTTTGCGGTCACCATCAGTAGAATGTAATTTACAGAATGGGAATAAATCGTGTATTTAGTAAACTTTGAACTTAATTTAATTTCGTTATATAGGCAACGCAACTTTTCTCAGTGAGCAAGTTACTTAGTATCTGCTACATTCAATTCAATATTTGATTACATTAAGGCAGCCTTTCCGCAGCGTTGGAAAGAGGAAACTTGGAGCTTGATCAAAACTCGATACGAATCGTACTTGTTTGTCATTTGTTTATAACTATTGGTGTGTTAAAATAACCTAGAATCAAAATCCCTAATGACCCGAATTTAAGAAATGAAGGGTCATCTATATACTTAGTCTTTTGATTTGTGTAGACTTCCTGCCTGTACTTCAGTACAAACGTAAACAGAAGTTAAAGTTAAACATTTTCAGAAAAGAATAAATCTTGTATTATTTTGTCCTCATAATGCATTTCTTTAATTTTAATATTTATATTTACTTTTATTTTGAAAAATCTCCTTTAAACTTTAACATTAATCTTACGTAATACGTAGCAATACATCTGTCGTTGAGTTTAACGGACGGCCACTTTTGATTTCTTTAAAAATTGTTTACAGCAGAGTATAGGTTGTTTTCGGTGTTCAACAACTAGTAACTGACAGAAAATCCATAAAAGTGACGTAATCCAATTGAAGAATGGCAACATAAACAATTTGCCACTCCAAGATATATCTACTTATTTTTTTGATTTGTCTGGATCGATAAAAGTTAAATATTTCAATTACTTCTATGTTTGAATTTGTAATTTTGATGTTACACCTACATCAAAAGATGCAACAGCAGCTTCGAAACACTCAACGGTTTCAAAATTATTGTTTGTTCTATGATATTATACGGACAAAGAGTACACAACTTCTGTTTGTTTTAGAGGATATATGTAGTATAGGAGTATTAAAAAAAGGGGGAAAATGTAAAGCGGCATGCAAATGAGAAATTTATTTACATACCACCAAGCTGTTTGTGTTGTGTAGCTGTGTTGTGCGTTTACATATTGAAATCTTGTGTCTACTATAATTGTTAGTATTATTTCTAGTGACTTTAATATTAATACTATAGAAATCAGAACGACCTCGTGTTTATTATTGTTTTTAGTTACGTGTTTTTGTACTATGCTATTAAATATGGTTTATAATCCGATCCGATTCTTTTAACACGATTATCTTTGAACTAAACAAAGCTGAGGGGTACTATTTTTGCTGTGATAAACAGAAAATTATTGCTAATTGAAGGAGTTAAGAGAATGAATCGGTTTTAAAGAAACTATCGTTAACTTGCGGGTCAAGTTTATCTATAGGGTAGTCAAAGAGTAGATTATAGAAATAGGGTTGGCGTAATAGACTAATAACAGTATCAAACAAGTTTAAAATAAATCATAGAAATTTCTAAATTAACAGCTTTAGGAAAATCTTAATTACGATCTTGTTGAGGGGATACAATGCCTAAGTACAACAGAATACTTAGAACTGAGATTTCCGTGTGGAGATAATGCTACTGCATTTTGTTGCAAGAAGGATAACACATCATAAACAAAGAATTTGATCAACTGATTAATTATTAGTATAATTTTGAGTCCTCAGGCTTGCCTTAATCTACTTCTGCATGAAAAATGTGTAAATTTAAAAATAAAATAAAAACTATGGAAAAATTGAAAAATGAACGAGCCCTTGGAACCTTCCATACGAGATATGTGAGAAAAGTAATGAGACTGATTTCATACTAACCAAAGTTTTTATTTTTTTTAAACAACAATGTTATCCCCTTCAAAGTAGTTCCCTTGGGCAGCTATACACCGGCGGAGTCGTTGTTCCCACTCTTCGTAGCAGCGCTGGAAGTCTTCAACTGGTATGGGTTTTAACTGGTCAATCACAGTCTTTTGAATGTTCTCCAGAGTTCCAAAATGACGTCCTTTTAGGACATGTTTCAATTTCGGGAAAAGGAAAAAGTGACAAGGACTCAAACCAGGTGAATATGAGGGATGAGGAACAACAGTAATGCGTTTTGAGGTCAAAAATTCACTGACGGAAATTGCTGTATGACACGGAGCATTGTCATGATGTCTGTCAAAATTTGATGCACGGTGAAAGTGTTTAAATTTAACTGTTCACTCATCATCCTTATTGTTAAACGACGGTCTGATCTCACAAGAGCCCTCACACGTTCAACGTTTTTGTCAGTTTTTGAAGTTGGAGGTCTCCCTGAGCGAGGTTCATGTTCAACGTGTTCTCGGCCGTCCAAAAATGATTTGTGCCAGCGGAAAACTTCTGCTCTTGATAAGCACCGTTCCCCATAGACCTGTTTCAACTTTTCAAAAGTCACACTCGCGGATTCACCAAGTTTAACACAAAACTTTATTGCACAACGTTACTCTAAATTCCGATGCTCCATTTCTGTAACACACAACAAAAATACAACTTCACTGATGGCGCTGTCAAAAATAATGTGTTAGCTGTACGGATTTGTAACTCGGACTGAGAAAGTGGAAGCGATAAACAAACTGGTTTAGCACAGGTCGGTAGACACAACGCTGCCAGATCTCCCGCAGTGTTGCCAGTCTCATTACTTTTCTCACACACCTCGTATATTATTTACTATTTGAACTTTTATGAAAAAAAACTATTTCTATTTTAGAACATTCACTATTAAGCTTTGGTTTGTGATGAATTCTTGCAAACTACGGACATTTGACGCATGGCCTATCTTTAATAGTATAAGTCACCCAGATTGTGTAAAGCTACTTTTCTAAAATTGTATAATGTGGTCCGTTGTTTATCTCCAAATGAAGAACGTTGAAACTTAATAAACATAAAAACACTAAAAATTTTGCTCTTAAAATGCATATTGGAGTTGCTATTTTACCGCAGCTTGTTCAAACGGTTGACCTTCATTATCAGGCATTTATAAAACTAAATGAATTAATATTAAACATAGATTTACAATGCTACGAGATAAATCTTACCAGGGTTGAAACTTGTATTACATTACATCTTTGAGTAAAGTTAGATGTGTTAAGCTATGTATTAGCAAACAAGCTTGAACGAGCTTAAACATGAACAAACGGAAACAAGTGCAAATGCACAATTAACTGTATTTGTCTTTGTTCGCTGTTGTTCTAGCTCATTTTGTTGTTAACTACTGATATGTATATACTATCAAAGTGAATATGAAGAAAATGAAGAACAAAATTAGTGTGTGTGGCAGAAAAAGGAAAGTTATAGTGGTAAGTGCTACGTACATATGTAACTAATGTCGAACTTAATCCAGATAAAACGAGCAAGGCGCCGTTGGTGGATCACATGATTGTGTAAAGGAAGAACAAAATGTAGTGCATCAACTTTATTGAAAGACCCAACTGTTGCAGGTTCTGGTCATTTTAAAAACTTCAAACGTATGGCTGTATCTGATTTGAATAGGTTACTATGACTGGTGTCTTTAATAATACGCAAGCAGAGTATTAATTACAGGGATACAATTTCTCCCGAGGAAAGGCTGAGTGCAACACTCAAATTTTTAGCAAGTGGGAATTCTTACACAAGCCTACTTGTTTAAAGTTTCAAAACAGTGCATCTCCCCAATTGTTCCTTATGCGTGCGCAGCTCTTATTGAAGTTCTCACAGATGAAGTTCAGATACTTACTTATAAAATCAAATAGTGTTCCCCAGTATTGTGCCACAAGAATGGCTCTGTCATGAGTGAAGTCTGGGCAGACCAGTAAATGCTCAGTGTCTTGTGTTTTTCCACATCCACTGCTAAAGTCCTCTGCATATTACCATCTTTTTAGATTCTTCTTTCATCGTAAAGTGTTGGCCCTGAGCCTGTTCAGGGCTCTCCAAGTAGGATATGGTAACTGACTGCCTACTGTTAGCTCCTCTCTCGGTGTCAAGGCCTCAGCAGGAAAAGATGCCTGCCACAGCCGACAGCGGCGTTGTTCGGCAATGGTTTCGAGTACATCCGTGGAATTTATAAAGCTTTCCCTAGATTTTAATCTTGTTTGATACCTCTGTTGTCCAAACAAGGGATTCTTTGGGTCAGTTGCTTACCCCTTCCTTTCAACTTCCGAAGCAATCTCCCCCCCTAATAGATAAAAGGGCAATAGCTATGATGGAGTAAATGTTATTTGTTGGAGTGTGTTTTAAACATCCAGATATTATTCGGCCAGTGTCATTTATTGCACAATCAAATATATGGATTTGTGAACGCTTGGTCGAGCTCCTCAAGTGTCAGTCAGTCAGTTTATGTACATATATATATATATGTTAGCGCTACAGGCTTGCAGACCCCTGGCTTTTATGTTCTTAGCAACTTGTTTTCAGTTTTTCCGGTCTTTCTCTCTATCCCTTCAATCAATTATCCCAACTTCTTCCATATCTTGTTTTTTCACTTCCAGCCATTTTTTTCTTTGGTCGTCCTAATCTCTTCCTACCAGCATCTGCTTCATTCAGCGCTTTTCTACGTATCCTTCTTCTGGCGTTCTAATGATATGTCCTAACCATCTAACTCCATGAGCTCTAATTTTGTATGTAATTTTTGGTCTTCTATACATGTCCATCACTTTCCTATTTGTTCTTCTTAGTCACCCTCCCTCATTTGTTTTTAAACCTCTAAAGATTTTTCTCAGAATTTTTCTTTCCCATGCTTCTGTTTTTTTCTCTTCTTGTTTATTCATGACCCAACTTTCGCTTGCATATAGCACTACTGGCCTTATGATTGTTTCATATGCTCTTATTTTTGTTGCTCTAGATGTATTGTTTGCAATTAAACTGTTGTTAGGGACACTGCTGCTTTGCTCCCTTTTAAAATTCTTTTATCTATTTCTCTGCTCTTCCTTCTTGCGCTTTGTTAGTTATTGTTACACCGAGATATTCAAATTCCCTCACCTTTTCGATGTCATATTTGGTAGGACTTGTGTATATTTGCCTACCACGGATTAGGTCAGTTGAGGTTTTTTTTGTTTGCAGGGAGGAGAAATGCTTATGCACACCCCGCCATTGCTCTTGGTTGAGCGGCAGGGTAATGTGGGAACCTTGCGTCATGGGAAGACTACCCACTAAAACTCCTCCCCTCTTCCAGCACCTGCCATACCCGGTATCACCGTAGTATTTCTTCGGTATGGTAGGTTGCGTTTTACTTGACCTGGTCGCTTTCTTTTTTCCCTTCCTCTCGTTTTCTTTGATCACGCTTGTAATGTATTGCTTCCCACGTTTCTTCCTTTTCCAACATCATAGTCATTATATTTTCTGCTGTAATTAACCTCCCTAGCTTGATTTCTAGTTGATGTTTTTGACACTCAAAAATGTGTGCTCCGGGATATTAGTCTGGTCGCAGAACCAACATTTGTCGTCATCCGATTTTCTATATTGGGGATTAATCTTTTAATCCAGTTTGCTGATCCTGTGTTTTCCCTCCATTTTTCTTGCCTTCTCGCTAGCGTTTTTTTTCTTCTTTCTTTGCGGTCTTGGTTTTGCCGTGCATCTTGACCCTTTCCTTGAGCGTTAACGAAATTGGAACTATGCCGGCTATGACGAGCCACCTATGTTGAGGTGGTACGGTATGCACGGCATATTCTGATTGTCGCCCGTCTTTGTAAACTTTCTAATTTTTTTTGAGTTTTTGTCAGATTTGTAGCCCATGCTGGTGCTGCATACAGCATTATCGAACATGTTACACCGGCTAAAATTTTTCTTTTCCCAGCGTTGGGTCCTCTTCTATTCGGCATAATTCTGCTTAGGACCTTCGCTGTTTTCTCCGCTTTTTTTTTGCTATCTCAGCTATGTGCTCGTTCATATTCATGTGGTGGCCAATCAAGACGCCCAGGCATTTGACGCTACTTTTGCTGATTATTATTGTACCCTCCATTTTTAGGCTTATAGTGTGTAGCCTCCATATAAAATGACTGTTTTCGTTTTTTCGGTGGTCAGTTTTAGTCTTTTTTGTTTTATTGCAGTCGTTATTTTTTTCAAGAGTTAGTTGTGCTTTGGTGCGAAGTCGGTCTTCCGTTCTGGCTTTTATTAGCACCGCCGTGTCATCTGCGAATTTGATTATTTTTGTCCCTACAGGTACTTTGGTTTGAAGCACGCTGTCGTAGAGTAGGTTCCACAGCAAAAGGCCTACAGCCTTGTGAAACCCCGCTAGTGATCTTAATGCTCTTTCCTTCATAGACAGTCTTTCTGTCCAGGAGGTAGTTTCCAATCACCCTTCTTAAATAGGGGCTTACTCCATAGCTGAGTAGTACTTCCATTATTTTGGCCCATGGCGCCGAATTAAAGGCATTTTTGATGTCGAGGGTGACCAATATGATTAGGTCTTTATTTCCGTGATAAATTAAGCCCGTTGTTTGTATTTTACTACATTTCCTCATTGCTTCTAGAACCAGGTTAAACAGAACGGTCCCTCAAAATACTAAGCCCATCTTTCTAATTTATCTGATGTCTCTCCAAGTAGCAAACCTTTGTTTCTGCAATAGATTTTTTGTGTAACATTTTTCTTGTTTTCTTAACCTCCCGATAAAATCTTCCTATTTCTTTGTCTATATAATGATCTTCCATTACTTTTAATTGCCTTTTCATATATTCTTTCTTCTACAAATCCTTTTTGCATCTTTTCATGTTTCTTATACTATATAGCTGTTTCTTGTGTTCCGTGTTTGTCTCTTTTTATTTTTGCTATATTTCTTGCAGCTAAAGCCTTCTTTCAGCTTTTTCGAACCAATCACCTTTTCTTTTAATTCTTTGTCTCCTAAACAAAAACTTGCTGCTTTCACCATTGCTGTTTGAATTCTTTTCCATTCATCTCTTATTGCCTCATTTGTTTGTTCTTCCACTCCTAATCTTGCATTTATTTTTTTTTCGAATTGTTCTGCCACATTTTTTTTTGCATTCGTTCTACGTTATACCGCTGTCTTTCTTTTTTATTGTTTCCTTTGTAGGTATCCTTTGTTTAATTTTGCTTAGAACTAATACGTGGTCACTATTGGTATCTGCACCTCTCCATCATATTTACCCATTATTAATTCCAGATTTTTTAAAGCTTCTGCTTCATAATGTGCTTCTTACATTCTATGTCTCAAGCCTTAGTCCATTTGATTCATATTTCTTATTTTCCTTATGTTTCTCTTTTTTTTATCAAACTATTATGTCTTCTATCTGTGTTCCTTAGGTACCTATGTTTATTTCCCGCTTTTTCTCCATTATTTCATTTTCCTTATTTTTGTTATCTACATTGCATCACTTACCTTTTTCATAGCTTTGTCCGTATCTTTCATCTCCATGTCTTTTTCATCAATTGCTAGCTTTTTGTTTCGTTTTTTGTTTTAACTTCGCACAGCATATTCTGATCTTCATCCCATGTTCATTCTATTCCATTAACAATTAATATTTCTTACAGCCTATTTTCGTTTGGTTACTTTTATTTTTCTCTTCCAACCAGTAACTTTGCAAATTATATTATTCCTAAACACTATTTTTGCCTTAGTGTCCTAATAGTGGGCTTTATATGTTAGTGTACGGTCGGATTTGACTTTTAAGTATTTGGTAAAGCATTCCAAAGGTTGTACACTCCAGCCTATGCTTAGTCTTTTCCTCGCCTGGTAGTTATTACGATGGCAGGTGTATACCTGGGTTTTCTTGGGATTCGGTTTCAACGAGTTCCTGCCATAGTAGAATGCTAGCTTTTCTACCTTTTCGAGACTTCTTTTTTGAGCCATTATGGCTGAAAGGCCTCGTTTTAGGGTGACATGATATATCGTTGGTGTATATTGTAAAGAATTGGTGCAAGTACACTTCCTTGTGGAAGGCAGTTTTTCTGGATCTTCCAACGACTATTCTTCGATTGAAGGGTGATGTAAAAACGATGGTTTTGGAGTAATCATTTCAGTAGGTGTGTTAGACCCAAATCTTTAGTGACATTGTATACTTTTACCAATAGTCTTTGGTGATTTACAGTATTGCAAGCAAGGGAAAGATCAGTGTAAGCCACACATGGTTTTTGCTCCTGCTCAAACTCATTTTCAATGTTTTGAGTGAGATTTAGTATTTGGCCACAGCAAGACGTCCCTGTTCTGCAATTGCTTGCTCTGAAATCAGCTTCTCTTTCACGGTTTTATTTTTTCCAACGCCTTAAAGAGGTGACAGAGTAAGAAAACAGACAGGAAATTTTTTGGTTTTGTTGGTTCTTTTCCAGGCTTTAGAAGTGCCACTTCTCATGATTTCCGCCAGGTCTTGGGTATATTTAATCCAGCTACACACAAGTTGATCATATCTAGAACCCGTTTCGTTGCTTTTGTGCCAAAATTTTTTATCTGCTCAGTTCTTATGTCGTCTAGTCCGGCTGCTTTGCCATTTTGCATCAGTGAAATTGCAGTTGTGAACTCTTCGATAGTGAAAAGGGTGGCTACTACATTTTCTCTTTTTCAAAAACACGTACTATCCTAAATTGTTTTGTCTTTCCTAAGACCTTTCTATTCAATAAGAGGTGATGTGGTCTTTGATCAGATGTTATTTTCTGTTAGATTCTGAGGTCGTTACTAAAGTGTTTCAGAAATTTCCAACCGCGTCGGCTGTTGCTTCACCTTTCGGTTTTAGAATTGCATATTGCTTTCAGTAACTGTTCGCCAAGTTCGACTGTTTTATCAGAGAAAGGATTGCTATTATGTAGTTCCTGGTACCTCTCGAGCAGGGTTTTCGACTTTTTGTTGAGTCCTGAGACATATTCTGTTCTCCATCCTCTTGATATATGTTTCATAGTTTTCTAAGTTTTATTTTAGTTACTTCATCATGTGTGAAACCGTTGTTCTTTGCAAAATTCTAGCACTGAACCAATAACTTAATACGGTTTGCGCACAAATAATTAAAATGCTGAACTGTAGAAAGATTTAGAAATCTTGCGGACTTCGCTGCGAGTTTGCTGACCCAGCTGTCCAATCTAGTGGAAACGAGTAACTCCCGGTGCAAGATTTGTGATGAAACCAGTAAGCTTTTCAGTTCAGCTTTTAATTTATACAGTTAATTTGTCTTGATTTTTCATCCAGTACTGTAACTGAACTGACTTCTTTTGAATGCTTTACGTTTGTGATAGTTGTGCAATAATAAATCAAGCTTAGGTAAAAGGATGTATTATAGTAGCTGCTTCAAATGTAACACCCTTCTTGACTAAAGATGAGAAAGTTATACCTAAGGATTTTGTATAATGTTTGCAGATATTGCAAAATTATCATATTTGTACTAAAGAATTAATTTGTTTTATGTACACAAAGCCGTAGAAATCGAACACTAAGATCTTTTCAATAGATCTTGAGAATCTTTTGAATTTTTCTTTCTTTTCTGGACAAACTACTACTTTGTTGGTTAAACGTTTAGAGAGATTTCTTGTTGCTGTATTATAAAAGAATTTCAAACAGTGGGATATCAGTTAGTTCAAAAGTTTAAATTAATGTGTAAGTTACATTTAAAAAAAA
>VTPC01007673.1:11848-32689 GCA_011009095.1 Ignelater luminosus
GAGCCTTGATTCCCCCACTTTCTACTCCAGGGAGAAGTCAAGTCCTACCCCTTTTTCCTACCAAACACCCATAGACCTCTTCCTATTTCTTAAACCCCCCCTTACCAAAACGCATAGGCCAGCGAGGTAGGAAAATTGGCCATTATATCTTCGAATAATGAACTAAAGACAGTTAAGGCTCTCAGTCTCCGACGACTTGCTGATCTCCATCCAAGGTAGCGGTTGGAAAAGATGGCAAGTAAAGAGTGCTAAGAATCTCCGGAAACGACCAGGCTACCAAAGAAAACAAACACTGCACATCATTACATAGGACGCGAGAACCCTATTATCCGTAAGAAAACTACAGAAGCTAGAAGAAGAAGTCTCAGATATAAAATGGGATGTCCTGGGTATTAGCGAACATATCTAAAAGGAAAGGAGAGAACCAGATAACACTGCACTAGGATATGTACTATATCATGTCGGTGGAGAGGATGTGTAAGATGAAGAAGTTGGCTTTCTGATTAATAAAAGATAGACACAAAATATCATCCAATTTGAAAGTATAGGCCCTCGAGTGGCATTCCTTACACTCAGACTAAACTCCAGGTATACTTTGAAGGTTATACAAATCTATGCTCCAACAAGCCACACAGAAGAATGTAGATAAATCCTATGATGATCTAACAGCCGCATTAGAACAAAAACCTTCCCGGTACACACTTTTGGTAAGTAGAGAAGTCGAGAGCAAAAGCAAAGAAACGAAAGAGGACAAGCACTGTTAAACTATCTGCTACAGAAAAACCTTTACCAGATGAACAGCTTCTTCAAAAAGAAAATCACAAGGAAATGGACCTGGATAAACACCGACAGTAAGACCTAAAACGAAATTGATTTCATCATTGCTAACAGAAATGATACCATTTAAGATGTTACAGTACTAAACAAATTCACAATAGGGAGTGATCATAGAGCTGTTAGAGCAAAAGTAACCACAAATTTCAAAAAGGGAAGATCTAAAATGGTACCAAGAACATCGAGGCAACCAGTAAGTCAAAACAGAGAAAGGTTAAAAGAGACAACAGAGCAAAATCCGAGAAAAATAAACAGCCAAGAGGAAGACGAAGACATAAGACTTAGTAAACGCTAACATTGAAAACGTCATGAAAAAAGCAGATAAAGCGTGTAGCACAAAACAAAGTAAATTCAAAAATAAACTTAGCGAGGAAACAAAGGAACTTATGAAGGAAAGAAGAAATATGAAAGAGAAGTATGACGAACCAAACACAGTTAAGAAACATAAACAAAGAGATATCTAAGGCTATCAGAACAGATGTAAAAAAATACAACGCAAAAGAGATAAAGAGGGTTATTGAAGAATATAAAAAAATAGAAGTTCTAAGGAAAACCATGTCAGAAGGTCAAAGTTACATCAACAGATTTACTAAAAGGAACGGTCAATTAACAACTAACAAGACAGAGATACTTTGCCGAAAAATTTTATGCTGAACTTTACACCGAGAAGGCAGAAAATGAGAACCTGACATTCCTGAAATAAAAAACCAGATTTCAGAAAAAGAAAGTTTAAAAAGCTTTAAAAGAAATGAATAACAACAAGTTACCCGATGACGATGAAATAACTATTAAAGCCATAAAAACAGGAGGGCCACAACTCATACAAGAAATATGTAACCTTTTCAAATTGTGACTACGGAAAGGAATAACACCATTTCAGTGGAGTAGAGCTGTAATAATATTAATCCATAAAAAGGAAGATACTGCAAATCTGCAGAACTACTGACCTATAAGCTTGCTCTTCCAAGTATAGAAACAATTTATGAAGATAATCACAGAGAGGCTAGAAAACACGTTAGATTTCTACCAGCGTAGAGAACAAGCTGGTTTTAAGTTTAGATACGGCACTAACGACCATCTATAGGTAATAAAAACTCTAATAGAGAAGTGCGCGGAGTACAAAAAACCTTTGATTCTTATGTTTGTTTTTTAAAGCATTTGACACTGTCAACTAGCACAAAATACTAAAATCCCTTGCCAAGTGCCGGATAGATTTTAATTAATAATTATAAAGTATGGGAAAAGAAGATAATTAGAAAGATCTTTGTTGGTAGAAGGGTTAACAATAGATGGGAGAGAAGAACAAACCGGGAGTTGAAGGATGGGTACAGAGAACCGAACATTGCAGGTGTAGTTAAAGAGCAGAGAATCAAATAGAGGAATTGAGTGATGAGATGGTTAGCAAAGGCACTTTCCAGAAGAATGCTACAAAGCAGCATCGAAGGAATAAATCATGAGCGAGGTAGAAGAAGGAAATGGAAAAAGCTATGACCAAAATAAACATCCTTGCATGGAAGGGCAAAGCAAAGAATAAGGAAGAATGGTTAAACAAACTACGGGCCGTTTTGGTAATACTTCTGTATGATTAACGTCATTTCTTGCCTGTAATATTAAAGAAAAAATTACAGCGTCAATATGAAGGATAGTTTGATAGATAAAAATGTTATCGTTCGTTCACACATTTACATACTATCATGTATATGTTATTTAGTTTTATGGTTTTAACCTTATCAGAATGAAAGTGTCTTATCAATTTCGTAGTTGATAACTGATAAAATTGGGAATCTTCGACGGTCTTTTGGTTACTTTAAAATAATAAAAATTAGACGTTATGTATTCAACACTTGCAAGGGTGTTGTGGCTCTTAAAATGATTTCCAAAGAAAGATCTTTAGAAGCTCTGTTGCTCCTTGTTTAATCGATTAGTTAATATACCAACAAGCCTAATCTTCTCATTACTTTTACCTGTTGATTGTCATCTTTGAATTTCTACCAAGCTCTCTATTTAGTGAGCAACAGGTGAGTATCACAATAAATCTGTTTGGAATATTAAACAGCGTTAGTTTTAATTGTTTATTTGTCTAATGAAAACAAATATGCCTGGAAAAAATTACTTTTTTGATTGAAGATTTTCAACAAAAGGAAACAGTTTCAATACCTGGAGCAACTAAAAGCTAAATACTAACCTTAAACCTTAAATTACCCGTAGGTGGGGCAGCATAAGGAATTCCTTTAAAGGCATAGAAAGTCCTGTTCCCTCTTGATGCTAACGAATAACCTTTTATCTTGCCATATTTCGTTTGCACTATGGGATAAATGTTATTAAATTCATTAACGTTAACTGACAAAACTAAGTTAAAGAATAAGATTGCCAAAAGGCTATTTTGAAGTAATACGTTGCACATAATTGGGAAGTACTAACCAAAACAACGTCTGACGTAGGTAACAAAACAGCAAATCTATAGATAACGTAAGTAGCCGAATTATTAAGACTATTTTTTGATAAGAACATAAAGAGTATTATCAAGAGTATTGACACTTCAGGGGGGGGGGGTCAAGTAATTGAGATTCTGTTCGATATGATATGATGTGGCAATACAAATTGGCAGCTTAGCTTGAAAATTATTTTTTATCTAACTTGGAGCAACTCCTTAAATTTTTATATTTCCCTTTCTTACTCTGCTTAGCTTTTATCTTTCTTTTTTTTTCTATAGTCAAAACACTTCAGAAGTTTTTGTTGCAACAAATACTTTTGGCAATAAGTTTAATAACCAAGCAGATAAAGAGTGTGCACCATTAAACTGTCGCTTGTTAAACAGCTATAAAGTTAAGAAAAATTAAAATATCATCAAAAAAAAGTTTATTATAAGAAAGTTTAAATACAATTGGTACATTTTAATGCCAAAATGAATTACCGGTGCCGACGGCGACAAAACTGCCTTACTTTAGATTTTATTTTACACATTGATTCTTGCACAGAGTCATCTGATACCAAATTTGTACATTTAAGGCATTTGCTTTTGAAATCTGCCATGGAATTAGCAGGTGAACATGTTTTCCTTAGTTTTAATTTGATGCGAGCCCAGTATTTCTCGATTGGTCTTAATTCTGGGCAATTCAGTGGGTTGACTTCTTTTGGTACTATGTTGATGTTATTCAAATTGTACCAATTTATAGTTTTTGTTGAATAATGACAGCTTGCCAAATCTGGTCAAAATAACGTTGGAATTGAATGTTTTCTCAGAAATGGTAATAATCTTTTCTGTAAGCATTCAGTTAGGTAAATATCAGAAGTAAACGTTCTGTCACATATAAAAGGTGCATTGGCATATAGCTTGCCATACAAGGTATTTCTTCGGAAACTTTTCAACTTTTTCAGACTCGTCCAGAACTGAATCTTTATGAAAAGAGTAATATTGGTTTCCAGGAAGTGATTTAAAATCGGCCTTTACGTAGGTTTCGTCATCTAACACAAAACAATGATCACTCCTCTCCAAAAGCATTTGATACAGTAATCGTGATCGTCGAATAGCCCAATTATACTGTTCAGTAGTTCTTTTAGGCGCTTTTTGCTTTTTATATGTTTTTATATTACACCTTTTCTTTATTTTTTGTACGTTGGATGAACTGCTTCCAATCTTTTTTGCCACATCTCTAACCGAAATTGATGGATGCTTTTTGTAAATGACACATACCTTCTTTTCTATAATTTTATCAAAACTTCTTGTTGGGCGGCCATTTCGAGATTTTCTATCAATGGTTCCAGTATTACGAAATTTTTTAAGATACCTTTGAACGGTTCTTTGGGACGTTTTGCATATTTTTGCCAATTCTGAAGTTGAAATTAATGGATTTTCAGTCCATTTGCGCAAAACCGTTTGGCGAACGTCTTGTTCTTTTAATGACATTTTGATTATTGAGTAACAAAAGAATAAAAATTTGACAGTTTCTAATCAGCAATATTTCCTAGATTTTAAAATATAAAAGATCCAATCAAATATACTATTTCAAGAAAAGATATTACATTAAAGATACGCAACAGTTTAATCGTGCACACTCTTTATTATCACAATGACGTTAGTTAATCTAAAGAAGTAAACAACTAGGATTAAACATAAGTACTTAGCTTCATAACATACTATGCAGAAGTTTGATTTTTAGAATTTCCATTAACAGATTGAGTTCGGCTGATTAAGGTTCCTTTCTGTAAACATTGGTAAAATCTGCATAAAATCCTTTAGCAAACACGATAAAATACAATTTAATCCCATAAGAAAAAATAAATATCTGATGATGATTCAGAAAAACCTAAACATTTGGTTGAGTTAGAGATATTAAAGACCAAAAGGTGTCTGTAGTTGGCAAGCTAACACAGTACATAAATAAGTCAAAAAAACTTAGACAAACTTTTATATTTATTTCTAAATCATTTTTGTTAATTTAAGTAAAACAGTTAATAAAATTAAAATTTGTTAGAAAGTCAACTGGCGCAATACTCATTGTAAACCATCAATGTTTTCAGCTAGAGGTAGACTTTCCCAAAATAACATTTGTTCTGTCAAAAAATCATTTTTAATCTCAAAAGCAATTTTATCGTGAGACTTATGATTTCCGCTAATATCTAAATAAACGAGATCCGAATTCTTGACTACCGCTTGACCTGATAGGTTTGGTAAAGGTCTCCATTTAAAGGTTGCACCTCCAATGGTTGGCGAAGGATCTCTAAAATAGGTTTATAATAATGTTAAAATTAAATTCAAATTTTACTGTTAATTACTAACCCTTTTATTGCAAAATCAGTCCACATTTGGATCATGATTTCGCTCATTTGTAAATCTTTTTTAGATTTCAGAGGCGTAAAAAGCTTAGGCGATGTAAATAAATATAAAAGATCATCCGTATGACACACGCCTAAAATATTTAGTTACATTGAGAATTTAATCATTTGAAAAGTATTAAATAATACCCCAAGTGAAATTGATATTTTCTTTGGTAGCCGCATAAACATCACCATAAGAATATTCCCCTCGATAATTAAAATTATAAAACCAAACGTCATTAAGGCCTTTCCATGCATGTAGTAGTGCCGATTGATACGAACCATACTTAAAAGAACGGTCACTGTACAGCTGCAAGAAAAAAGATCATTAAGATAATAATAGATTCTCTGAACATAAACAGTTTACGTTTATAAATCCTTGAACGCTATCAGGATTGCTAACGTTCACATTATCAGCTTGAAGAAAATAACTGGTTACATTCTTCCATACTGTCATTACATCTCCTTCAGGTACACTCAAAGCTATACCTAACATCTGAGGACCGTATACATCAAAATTTTTCTTTAATTCCTCGCGTGTCGTGGAGTTACGAAGCAGTGCTGTTGGGAAAAAACAAATTAAATTTTGAGCAACCTGTTTAATCAAATAAGTGATTCCTTACGGCTGACTCTTAAAATTCCTTCATCAGATACAACGCCTGTAATCCAAGGTATCCTATGAAATTTCCCTTCTTGTAATAAAAATAAAGGATCTTTACTAAGGTATGGTTTGGGGTTAAGTAAAGATATTTTCTCCGTTACTGGACCATAAACTGCATAAGGCTCGGTGGAGAAATACTAGAACAAATTATAAAACACAAGGTATCTATGCATAATTTGCAATGTCTTGTCTACCTTAAACAAATCAGCGCTATCCGCAAGAGTAACAGCATCAACTTGCCTTAAACATTCTACCATCGCATGAGAACCGTTATTAATGCTGCAATTCACAAATGAAGCTTGTTGCTTAGCAACTAGTTCCTGCAACTGATTTGTCGGTCTTGCCCAAAGTGATAAACTGGATCCACTTTCAGAAACGGCACGGTGAAATAAACCTAACCAGAGGAAACACGTTAGTATTCTTTATCTGTCACTTATTGTTAAGATATCCACCTTCAGTTGTTGGACTAAAAAAATGTAAATGAACACTTCCAGCCCCTGCACTTTCTCCAAAAATAGTAACTTGGTTATTATCACCACCAAAATTGCGAATGTTTTCTTTTACCCATTCCAATGCAAACACTTGATCTTTTAAAGCATAATTTCCTGGTGATGCCTCGTCATTGGTACATAAAAGTCCTGTGGAAAAAAGGTTAATAATATCGGATAAATTATTGAGAATGTAGCAATACCGAAAACTGCTAAGCGATAATTGAAAGTCACTAGCACAACGTCTTTGTCCATAAAGTAATGTGGTCCTAAATAATCACTGTTTCCGGTTCCACCAAAAAAGCCACCTTGGTGAATAAACACCATAACAGGTAATAATGAAGTGTTTTTATCCTGTTCAGGCAACTGTAGAAAAAGTAACATTAGATTCAACGAATTCGTTTTTATACTAAATAAAAGTACCTTAGGTGTGTAAACATTTAGATATAGACAGTCCTCTTTTCCTTCGACAGGAGGGTGTTCGCTGTAGAGATAATTCTTCTGAATGCAAATTGGTCCGTCTTTTTTGGCATCGCGTACGTTGCTCCAAGGCTTAGGAGGAATTGGAGCCTTAAAATTTGTTTTAGGATATTTAATTTTATACTAACTGAGAAAAAATAAAATTTTAATTTCCACATTTTACAGTAAATAATTGTAAGCATGTAATTTTGTTACCAGAAATAATATTATTAAGATTTATTGTTTAGTTTCTAAGTGAAAATGGATGATTTTATGGTTTATACTTTCATTATTCATTTTGAACAAATGTTTTGGTAATGAGTTACTATAGTAAGACCTCAATAATTTTAGATAATTGCAAATTATTTAAGGATATCCTTAATAACAAAAAGGCAAATTTTATCGTCTCAGTGTACTCTTATTTACAATACCTAAAGAACTAAGTGTTTAAAAATTTAAGAATGAGATCTTGAACTATTCATGCTATACACGAACAAGTGTCTCAATAAATAAAAAAGGCAGTATATAATTATTTGATATTAAACTTTTAATTAATTTTTATGGTAAGTTGTAATAAACACATCTGAGACTCGGTAATGAGTTCTTTATAGAAGAAAACTATGTTCTGATTAAAAAAAAGAATATATTGTTAGAAAAATAGATACTAACCCTAAATCTTAAATCCCCCGTTGGTGGAGCCGCATAAGGAATTCCTCTAAAGGCGTAAAAAGTTCTTTTGTTTCTTGATACCAATGTGTTACCTTCTATCTTTCCATATTTCGTTTGGACAATGTTATGTTCTCTATCGAGCTCATTAGCGTTATTTAACAAAATTAAATTACAAACTAAAATTACAAAAAGGCTAACTTGAAAAATTGTATTACACATAATTTTAAAAAATATTACAACACGAACACAGTTTAAAACTTTATATTAAATAAAATTGTATATTTTACTCTGTGCTGGAGACACTCAGCTTTAACGCATATTGTATGATAAAATGATAATATTGTACAAAATCCGCACATTTATTATCTATAGAAAACGTAAACATCCACGTTGTTAAGATATTGTTAAATGATAAAATCTATTCAATGGTGTTGTTGCTGAAAGGGTACCACGTGTAAGTACTAATTTATTGGTACTTATAACAAATTCTTGTTTTGTTCAAGTCATATATAATATAATTAATAAATAAAATATAAACAATGTAGATATGCATAAGGCTTAAAGACTCAGTCATAATCACAATAACAATGATTATGATTACAGAAATATAATTTAAGGATAAGTATAAAATACAAGTTCAGATACTAAACGTTTACAAAACTTGTTCAGCGTAGGTAATTCAATAATATTTCTAGGGAGTTTATTATATTTAGGGCCGTAATAGTTTTTGCTGTACGAGGCTTGCTGGAAAAAGTTCTACAAATGGTTAAGAAAAACACAGATACAATTTAGTAAATGGCTTTACTTTTCAATGCACTTTTGCATACGCTCAAACCAATTTTAGAGGCATTTTTTCAAATCTGAATCCGGCATCTCAGAAACCAGTTGCCTAAATGCCTCAACGGCTGCTTCAGGCGAAAAATAACGCTCACCATGCACTTTGTTTTTAATTTTCGGGAACAGAAAGAAGTCATTTGGTGCCAGAGCAGTTGAATACGGGACAATTTCCCTTTTTCACTGGCTAGAAAGTTGACAGCTTGTGAAGCTGTGTAGAAACTTGCATTGTCATGGTGAAAAGTAAATAGCCAATTTGGATTATCTTTTCTGATTTCACAAATGACTTCCGGCAAACAAATTGTTGTGTACCAATCAGTGTTTACAGTCCTTCGATCCTTTAACGCTATGGTTGCCATACATTTACTTTGCGTGAACGAACAACTTTTGTGGGTTTCGACTCATTTCGGAACATCCAAACAGTGGATTGTTGTTTAGTTTCCGGCTCGTATAAGTAGGTTCAAATTTCGTCACCAGTAACAATGTCGTACACTAAACTTGAAGGAGTTCGGTTGAATTTCTTTAGCATTTCTTTGCACCAATTCACATGGTTCACGAAATTCATCACGCTAGAACTCAAACTAATTATAAATAGTTCTATTCGATGGAGCTCTGTTACGTTTTTTTGGAAACTCCTTGTATATTAGGGTGGAGTGAAATCGACCAAAAAAAAATTTTTCTAGGTTGGAATTTCTAATAGTGTGAAAAAGTTGTGTATATATAAGTATAACTTACTGTAAAAATTATAAGACCCATCGAATATTTTAAGGAAAGCATAATAACAATGCATCACAATGAGACACGATAGTTAAATCAAAAATCAATTCACCATGAAAAGTTTCTACCCTCTCATAGCTAATACAAGTACAAATCAAAATTAACTTTTTATAAAGATTGTGTTGTATATTATAGTCAGATTTTGTATTAAAAAAGGCAGTATTTTTCTTGATTGTAGCAACGCTGCAATGAAGCTGTCTCTGGATTCCGATTCGCGAAATAGGTTTACTTGTCATTCCATCCATGCTCTGTAGCAAATGCCCTAGTGGTAACTCATTAATGTGCAACAAACGTAAGCCCTGAAGTGATCTTCCTAGACACAATTCGAACAGTCGTATAACTCCCCCTATTCTTCCTGTATTTACCACTATTCCATCACATCCTATTGCAATCAGATTTTCTGTGGAAATATCTTTATTTCTTAAGGCGTCGACAATACCTCTTTAAATATTTTGAGATGAGCCACTTGATGGCTGTCCAATAAAAGTTACAATTGTTTGTCTTATTTGCACTTAATGAGTCACTTTCTACAGTATAAATTTGTACAAGCAACATATGATTCTGAACTAGCAACAGCTTGCCTTACCTCTTCCAGTTGCTACCTTTCAAATCTTTTTGCAAAGCTGTTGTTTCCTTTTGATCCACATTTCCAATGCATATTTTTCTGAAACAGCCGATATTCAAGAAACTCGCGCTCTTTAGCGGGAATCTTTCGTGATTTCTCGCACTTACAGTTGTCACTTGGGCACTTGCGGGCAGCTATATCAGAGAGTTTGTTTCTGCATTCAATACGAAAATTCGCCAATTTCTCCTGACACTTTTTCTCACTTTGACGTCACTTAAATGGCTTCAAAAGTTTAAGGTAGGTACCTATTCATTATATACTCTTATCAGCTGCAAAACCCTGGTATGAGACACTGTTGAAATTGACGCATTTCCCCAAATATCCTTTACTTTCACTGCAACTATTTCACTTACATCAGACGCATTTAGGTCCTTACTTGCCTTGGTTGACTTTAAAACAGTTCTTGTAAACAAATAAAAATTGCAACATCATCGTATGTCGGCAAAACAAGTGCAGATAACGTTTGTAATGCTCCAAATATAGGATACTTTACCTTTTGTCTAGTTCTAGGTGGGTCAAGATCAATTTGTAACATTATAGAAGATTTGAAGAAGATTAATATTACTTCGAGGTTACGTACTTGGTATTGGTAACTCTCACTTCCAAAAACACAAGTTCTTTCTACAGAATAAAGCGCAGTGTAAAACATTACAATATTACACGAAATTTCCCTCCGAACTAAGAACAGAATTCATCGCACAGGTTATATAGGGGTTGGTACTTTGTGATTCATCCTATAACGGTATGTCGTCCACAGAACATGTCACATCCTGCTTCACTAGGACGAGGCATTACGTGATTTCCGCACAATGCGCTGTTGCAGCCAGTATGGCTAATTGACGAATCTGTATAATAGCAATAATGTAAATAGCAAATCCAGCGTATAGGGATCTATGTACTATGGCAAATCTACTAAATAAATTCTATTCTGTTCTGTAGTACCAAATATTCATTAGTGCTGGGGACCATCTTAACATTATCCAAAACAAAAAGTTTTTTTGCAATTAACTAGTACACAAATGCGCAAGTTTTAATTTTTTTACTCCACCCTATTGTATATACATATATTAAAATTTATTTCCATTTATATTATAATATATACTGCGATTAAAATACAACTATTGAGGTCGTTTACAACATCCTAGTTTCCACGACTTCCGATCATTCAAATTTCTTTTCGTCATCACATTGGTGACCCCATCTATCCATGTACTACGAGGTCTTCCTCTACGTCTTCTATGGGTAGGATTCCAGTCTAGTAGCCTTTTATACCCTCGACACACTGAGAGTTTAATTGTCATTAAAGTAAATGACCATTTAGTTAAATTACCATTTCTATTGCTAGCAGACACACACTAAGCAGTATTAAAATTGTGAGTTTGCGCAGTGAAGTGACATGGGCGCGCGACAACTTATAATTTTGACAAATATAAACAACTTAACCTCGCTTTTTTCAATTTGAATTTAAATGGTCGCAGATGGGTTTTTTTATTTATAATTAAAAGCATTGTAAAATAGTATATAAAAAGTAAATTTCAATTACTTTGTAATATTGTCACTCGTTGAACTCACAGAACGTTGTCGTATATCAGCTGAGTGTGAGCGGTCATAAGTATTCACACCCCGCGCAATTCAAAAATGAAGGCGATGTTTACCGACAACTGCAGATTGCGTTTCTCGAAACGATATCAAAATTTCAATCACCATTTCGTATAAATGGTGTTTCAAATGATCATTAAGAAAATGATGAAGTGACACACACCAAAATAAATTCCCAATTCAGAGTTAATGATCATTAAACTCTCAGTGTGTCGAGGGTATTAGGCCATCTATCTTCTCCCATTCGGCGCACATGTCCATAACACCTTAATCTTTTAGGGTCAACTGCATCAAGAAGAGTGGTACCTAAGTTCATTCTTTCTCTAAGATTTGTATTCTTAATCCTGTAAAGTAAGCCTGCACCACCTTCGCCAGTATCCCATTTCCATTGCTAGAAGCCTTTTTTTCATTTGCTCTGTGGTTTCCCATACTTCAGCTCTATATGTAGTTACACTTTCTACAATCGTTTTATATATTCTTATTTTAGTTGATGACCTTATTTGAGTACTCCATAGTACTGAATTTAATTGTTTCGTCACTTATTTCCATTGAAAGTTCGATTTCTTATCTCTGTATTATATGTGCCTTCATTTGTGATTGTAACACCAAGATATTTGTATGACTTAACTCCTTTTGTAAGTCCTTGGTTCAACACTAAGTCTCTGGCCATATTTCCCGTTACGATATATTCAGTCTTATCCTTGTTGATTGTCAATCTCCATTTATGGTATTCATTATCAAGTTTTCCTAGCATATAATATATATTGTCTTTGTCTTCGGCTATGAATACATGATCATCAGCGAAATGCAGAGTAAAGAGTTATTTGCCATGAACGTCGATTCCCATGTTCCTACAGGTGCACCTCCAGTGGATTAATGCTGAATCTATGTATAGTTTAAAAAGAGTTGGTGCTATAGAGCAACCTTGTCTTAGTCCTCTGGTTATTGGAAACGCATCAGATGCTTAGAACCTACTTTAATGCTACCAGTAATGTTCGTATATAACGCTTTCACTGCTTGGACATATATGGGACTGACACCATTCTGTAATAGCGCAGGCCAGTACTGATTAAGGTGAACACTACCCTTCTTAAGATCTATAAACACTTGATGGGTCTCCAAACTGCTTGCCAAAATTTTTTCTATGAGTTGTCTTAAGGAGAATCGTCCTGCACGGAAACCATTTTGTTCTTCTGTATCTTCTATTTGGTTTTCAATTCGATTTTTAATTATTTTCCCATACAATCTTGAAAGAGAATTGGCGACACTTAATCCTCGATAATTGGATAATATCTTTGTGTCACCATTTTTGTGAAGATTGCATATATATACAGTTTTCCACTCTGATGGAAGTTCTTCACCTTTCAAAAAACAGTTGAAGACATAGGCCACAAGTTCCAAAAGTAAGTCAGTTCCGGCCTTAAGAAGTTTAACGGGAATTCCACTATGACCTGGTGCGCGCCCATTTTTCATAGTTTTAAGTGCGTTTTTGAGTTTAAAAATTTCGTCTTCCTCTGTCAATATTATATCGAAGATATCAATCATATCGTCATTATTTAATAGAAATTCTGGACGATTTTCTGTAAGTAGTTTTTGATGGTATTCTCCCCATTGCCCAAAAGATATTAAACTGATGGAAACTGCTTCTCTCTTATCTGTTCTTAGTAATTTTAATGTTCGCCATGCTTCTGTAGATTTGATTCCCCCAATGTTTCCCTCGATTAATCTGCATCTTTAGTTTTTATTCTTATCTTCTTTACTTTAACACAACATCATTTATAGTAATTTTTGTCTTCTATATCTTTAGTTGATAACCATTTCTCATATGTTTTTTTTTTGCTTTGAACTAATTGTTTGTTTTCTTCTTTCCACCACCATTTTTTATTTTTGTTGACTTTGTGGGGCTTTTCCGCATAGCTTCTCTAGCCGCTTCTTCTACACATTTCATTGTTGTAATACATGGTTAGTCTATCTGTGTACGGTACGTGGCTTAATTTAGCACTAAGTTTAAATTGATATAGGAAAGCTGTTGATTCATTCTGCAGGCTAGCCAAATTGAATCGGACGTTGTTTATAACATGCGTTTTATGGTCCTTGTCATCGTTGTTAACGAAGGTGTTCCACGGAAAGTATCTTAGATCTTAGTAAATAGTGGTCAGTACGACACTTTGCATTTCTGTGCACTCTCACATCATTGAATTTTATTCTGGAATTTTGTTTACTTATGAAAAAGTCCATTACTGATTTTCTTTGCAGAGTTGATTGAATTCGAGTAAATTTATGGATATTTTTATGTTTAAAGAATCCATTTTTGATTTGTAATAAATGTTGACAACATATTTCCATCAGTCGACTACCATTAACGTTAAGATCATTTTTTCCATATGGTCCTAGTACAACTGAATCATTTGTTTTGGATCCAACGTGTGCATTAAAGTCTCCTAATATAATAATTTTTTTCTTGCTACCAATTGTGTCTAAAAGCTGGTTCAAATTGTCGCCCTTAACTGTATTTAACTCCTCATTACATGGAGCGTAAATTCGAATTACTACCACTTCATATCCCCTCAGTTTAAGGTCAACTTTGATCAATCTTTCATTTATGGGATTCCAGTCCTTAATATTTCGCGCTAGTTGTTTTTTAATGAAAATTGAGACGTCTGCCTTTGCTCTGCTTGTTTTGTCAACACCACTATATAAATTTATGTAATCGTGTATTTGCTCACTGCTTTTGCCCTTTTTCTTGGTTTCTGTAACAGCTACAATGTCTATGTCAAAACGCTTTATTTCGTTAAGTAATTCATTTTGCTCGGTGCTCAAACCTTTTACATTTCAGGGACCAACGTTCATTGTCCATTTTTGTTTGCAAAGTCGCCGTCTATTGCATCCGTCCTGCTGATTTCTTCTATTAGGATTTTTAGCGTTTTGAACTTTCTCCAAGAGCAGGGGTGCTGGCCCTACGTCTAAACCCCCAACCTGGAGCACCAGGCCATTTTTCTTCAAAGTTGTCTTCCTCTAGACTGTTTTCCAAAGCTAAGAGATCAGTCTTCCCTATAATGATTCTTCTGCATTATGGACCATTGGATATTACTTCACATCTGCTCCTTCATCCGTTCGCCAATCTTCACCTGTACCCTAGGCAGGGGTCCTCACAGGGTGCTATCATCCGGGCCAGATAAACCCTGGTTTTTCTACGAGGTTGTTACTCTTCCCCCTTCTCCTTTCTTATCTAGGATGATGAGATCCCAGGCTTAGGACTAGCGTAGCGGAGTTTATTTCCATTTACTAAAGTATTAAATTTTATTGTATTTTGTATGTACATTTGTAAAGCCTGAGTGATATGAGCCGACAGCGTCGTCACTGTATGTCAGATCTTCGCCTTGAAAGGCTGCTATTATATATCAGATTATTTTTACTACGAATGTGTTAATTGAGAGTTTGCCTTTGCTTTTCGTTTTTGAGTGCTTTTGATTCTCAGCTAGCTTCGGAATTTAAGTCTACAGTTTCACGGACTTGCTCGGAACTTTCCATCATTGTTCCATAAAAATTATTTATTTCAATGGACATACAGACCCACCTATTGTCAGCGCGCCAGGAGAATGCCTTCGACGCCTACAAACTGTGAAACCCTGGATGGTAGAGGGTGCGAGCGTTGAATGTTAAGTGATTGGTTGGTACAAGTACAGGGGCTTAGGCATTAAATTCAGCGGATCTATAAGAGAACATGGCATTCAGTTAGGCGTTGGAATTAATTTATCTATTAGCAGACGAATTGTGTAATATATTAATGTAATAAAACTAATACACACGTTTTGACGTAAAAACATTGCCAAATAATTTACGACTGCTCAACATTTTTATTCCATTACCTATCCAAACACGGTATCGGCGTCAATATCACCAATGATGATGAAGCCGAAGCTATGACTAATAACGTGTTATCAAGTGTTTGCTTTTGTGGGGTCAAACGGTTCCTTTGTATTCAAGTCGCATGTTAGTCCTAAGAATCCGCAGGTGGTAAAAGTGTGATAGGTCATTTTAAAGGGAAAAGAAAGAGGATGCTTTTAAAAATGTTTGAACATAATTACGCATGGAATTTTTTTTATAGTCTTATGGAAAAAAAGTTAAATTTTAGAGTAATAACTTTCTCCGGGTCTACTTTGTTTAATCACTTGTAGGAGTGGCTGAGAATGACTGAAATTAATAGAGTAGCTATGAAAGATGATAAAATTATTATTACCTTCAAATTAAAAGTTTCCAATAGTGTGGGGCGACTTCTACCACCTCCTTTCGAATATACGGGGGTGAACCAAACACCCTGTATATCCATTATGATCATAAGAATACGGTTTCTACCAAATAGGCGACTTTCAAAAACTAAATGTAACCAAAATTAGTTTTTGAAGAATTAATGAAACTTAAGTTTGCTATGTGTTTGGGCGCTGCCGATCAAAGCTGTGGTTTTGCAAGTGGTCCACTGATTATAATTTTACGTAGTAGGGTGTCTCTAGTACCGTTTCTTTGTTAAACGATTAAGAACTGTGGCGATACCACGCCTCCATCCTGCTGTAGAAACTTCCTCTAAAGATACCAACACCTACACAGAATTTTCCTGAGTTCCATTGCAAGAATAAGACCGCTGATGATCATGTATTTGTTGTACAAAGTTTTCTCCACAAGATGATTGTGGTGATATTACATAAAAATTTTGATGTTAAATAGTTGTAAGCCCTCATTCCAGTTCCATTAGTTTGTGAGATGAGTCTACCTCTGAATCACCCGAAAAAGATTTATAGTCAGATTCTGCAAGCGAAATATAAAAGGAGGAATATTTTCAAACGAAAGATTCCCCATTTGTTTTTTCCAGTCAGCCGAAATAAGTTTTTTGCAGTGATCACAGAAATCTTGCGACATATCTGGAGAACATTTTGAAAGAGACTCAAGCTATAAATTCCGGACACGATTTTTAGAAGGTGTTCCAGAGTTTATGTGCTTGTTGTAATAAGACTTACAAAACCTTCATGCCATTTCAATAGGGTTATACTGACAATGGTACGGAGGCATTCTAAGAACGTCATATCCTTTCTCTTTCAGCAGTTCATCAATTACGTACGTCTTTTTATCGTCCGATCGAAAAGGTTTTATTAAATCCCATAATTGCTTTTTGTAAAATTTTAAATCAAATTTGACATTGTGGTTAGTCAACCATTCCTGAATCTGGCTTTTTTTGGAGGAAAACGTTGGAGTTTGTCCAACTGCACCGAATGGCAAGCAGAATTGTTCATAACAATTACACTTTTTCCCCCAAGCTTATCCAAAGCAGGAATGATCTGATTAACCACCCAGTTTTGAAAAATATTCCCAGTCATGGTTGCGTGATAATCCCGATCGTTATTTTGAGAATCTAAAAAAATCGCATCCTTCCAAAAATCCGCCCCTATATCCCGTATGCAAAATAGTGAAACGTTTCTCTTCATTTTTAAATTTAGCTGGGTTACTTTTAATATCCGAGTCGTATACTCAACGTCAAATCACGGATCTATTTTGATAGATTCATGTTTCTTCTAGGTATACGAATCGGATATTTTCAGTGGAATTTAGATACTGTAGTACAAATGTTCTAAGAAAAGTAATTTTGGATGCAACATGTTTTTGTTCACAGAGAATTTTGCAACCTTTAGCTGATTTATATTTATAACCCATAGATTTTAAAATCTTATACAAAATTGTCCTCCCTTCCTTAAATTCATAGCTTTTCTTTACTGTAGTCAAAAGATCATTTATGAATTCAAACAGAAACGCAAAATGTCGCCCCACAAATAATTCAACGTGCAGTTCAAAGCGTTTATACACGAATGGGCAGTGTCAAATAGTAAACGGTAGACAATTTGAACATTTGCGTTAAATTTTGTTAATGGTTTTGTTTGTTTCTTTTTTAATTTTAAATGTTATTTTTGATGAGAACAAATATTGACGTTATTAAACTTAATAGGTGTTTTTCTCAAAATAATTGTTATGTAAGGTACCAAATGTTTTACACCATCATTTAACCAGTAAAGAAGTCTATCAGAATCTGAAAAAAAAACTGGGGTTATAATCTAAAAACAAATAATCTTGGTAATTAAGAAAATAATAGAGAAGTGGAGAGGAGAGAAAAAATATATCCTCCATAGTGAGACAAATATTTAAAAAAATCTTTTTCAAAGAATACTAAATTGGGGGGGGAAATTTGGAGAAGACTGAAGGTAAAGTATTGTAATGCTACTGGAATTCTTAATTAATAGAAAATTTTGAAATTTTGTCAATTATTTTCCAATTGGAGAGATTGTACAGTGGTTGAATTGTTAATTGGAGTCAAATAAAAGAGATCTTTAAAAAGGATATAAATTTTTACTATGTCCCAAAGGAAAAATCCATAAATATTTATATGTAAAAGTCAAAGATTACAAGTTGACATCTAAAATAGAAAAAATACATATAAATCAATAATAACACAACAATAAAGAATTTGAAATAATAGAAGTTTATCTAAAGTGTATCAAGGCATCATACACCTTGCTAATAATTCTTTTGTTTGTTTTTTTTCTTGCTGATATGGGTGATGAAACACAGAAACAATTATGTGAGAACTGAAAAACCTGTACATCACTGTACTTGCAGTGTGTCATCGTAGAGTTTGGTTATTTGTTGCAACGTGGTTTATTGAAGCTGAAGAAGGCCAAAGACGGGTGCTTGCAATACTGTGTTGTATTGTCCAAAGAAAATTGAAGAGACTGTCCTAGAAAAGCAGGAACAGAAACGAGATAAAATCAAATCATAAGTGAAAGTTAATTTTTAATTTAATAAAATAAAGCTATAAAAATATATACTTATTTATTTATATAAAGGTTGATAATAAAATTTACTGATAAGTGATAACAAGTAGAACAAACAAGTACTTACCTGTACGTAGCCGAAATACATATTTACTGTAAACATCATGAACAGGTAAAATAATGCAATATCCTGCGTGACAAGAAAAAAATTAGCACCATGATAACAACAATGAAATTATGTGCAACCTATGTCAGAAAAGATAAAAAAAATATAATTGGAATAACCAAATTGCTACTTTAGCAAAGATATAAATCTTCACAGAATACACACTGATTTAAATTTGTCTTCTTATATTTGTTGTTTCATAAAACAAAAGAACTTTGAGACAATTGTATATTACTAACAGAAAAAAAGTTATTAGCTCCAATTAGGTTAATTATGAATGTGCAATTGTGGTTGAATATCATTACAATATCATCGTCAGACAATCTAAAACTACACCCAGAAATTTAATTGATAAAGTGTTTGTACAAGCAACAATTAATGATGTTTAAACATTTGACTTGCTTCGAAAGCATCTAGACTCAACTTATTGGCAACGAACCATTTTGGACACATCGTTGTAAATGAAATTGGTGCTATCCGCTATCAGAGTAAGCAAATTAAGAAAACAGCAGGAGCAAGGACCGAACTTTGTGGCACCGCGCAAACCAAGTCGCTTTCACAAAATCAAGCACCCTTAAGCACTATTATATTGTTTTAAGTACTATTATATTGTTTTGTTTGTGTTGAATAACTAAGACAATATTAAAGCACAATTTGTGTTATCAAAATTATAATATTTTAGTTTATCAATTAGTATTATACGAGGTATGTGAGAAAAGTAATGAGACTGATTTCATACTAACCAAAGTTTTTATTTTTTTCAAACAACAATGTTATCCCCTTCAAAGTACTTCCCTTGGGCTGCTATACACCGGCGGAGTCGTTGTTCCCACTCTTGGTAGCAGCGCTGGAAGTCTTCAACTGGTATGGCTTTTAACTGGTCGGTCACAGTCTTTTGAATGTTCTCCAGAGTTCCGAAATGACGTCCTTTTAGGACACGTTTCAATTTCGGGAAAAGGACTCAAATCAGGTGAATAGGGGAATGAGGAACAACAGTAATGCGTTTTGAGGTCAAAAATTCACTGTGGAAATTGATGTGTGACACGGAGCATTGTCATGATGTCTGTCAGAATTTGATGCACGGTGAAAGTGTTTAAATTTAACTGTTCACTGATCCTTATTGTTAAACGACGGTCTGATCTCACAAGAGCCCTCACACGTTCAACGTTTTCGTCAGTTTTTGAAGTTGAAGGTCTCCCTGAGCGAGGTTCATCTTCAACGTGTTCCAACGCCGTCCAAAAATGATTTGTGCCAGCGGAAAACTTGTGCTCTTGATAAGCGCTGTTCCCCATAGACCTGTTTCAAGTTTTCAAAAGTCACACTTGCGGATTCACCAAGTTTAACACAAAACTTTATTGCACAACGTTGCTCTAAATTCCGATGCTCCATTTCTGTAACACACAACAAAAACACAACTTCACTGATGGCGCTGTCAAAAATAATGTGTTAGCTGTACGGAGTTTAACTCGGACTGAGGAAGTGGAAGCGATAAACAAACCGGTTTAGCACAGGCCGGTAGACACAACGTTGCCAGATCTCCCGCAGTGTTGCCAGTCTCATTACTTTTCTCACACACCTCGTATTATTACGTATACAAGTACACAGAATCTTCTCTTGATTACAGAATGTTTGCACCCAAAAAATAACCTGTTTTAAAGTACATCGCAATGCCAAGTAAGTGATTAATCGCATCAGAGATAAACAGTTTGGTTCTAAAACCATATTGGTATAAAAAATACAAAATACAGAAAAAGTCTAATTTTTCCGAACTATGAGTTCTAATTGGTTTAATGTAGACTAGTTACCCATCAAAATATTGAATTTCAAAAACCAGAATTAAGCTTCCACTTTCTTAATAAAACAAATTATAGAAGAATGTAAAGAATAAAGCAACTAAAACATCAGTAACTTATAAAGTGCTGCTTAAATCTATGTGGTCTGTCTTGTGGTTGTTTATAAATAAAATCACTTTAATTAACTTGGACGATTATGAAAAAGAACTGATGTATTACTAAAAAAAAAGAATGTTTACACCTTAGAAAATGTCAGCAACGTACTGACAAAAGCCTCCTTAATAATCTATGAATACAAAACCA
>VTPC01007674.1:6159-34163 GCA_011009095.1 Ignelater luminosus
GAAGTGTACTTGCTAAGGATAGATTTGGATAACCAAACACAGCAGAAGATGGTCGTGTTGGAGACGTAACAGGTTCAGGCTGTAAAAAATGCCATATTGAAAAATATTCCTTCATAACAACATTAATTATTTTTAACTTACAGCATAATGATTTGATTGAGCCATAACATCGGCAATCTGAGCCCATCGTATTCTATCTTCCATGGTTACTTGATACGGAGGACCACCAACAACTGGAGTTTTAACTGTACTTCCTGCACCACCCATATAACCAAACACAGGACTAGTTACACCAGCTTTTTGGTCTTTATTCCATCGGCGACTAAGAAAAAACAAAAATAATTTTTAGAATTAGTTTTTGTTTCTGAAAAAATATTTTTATAAAATTAATTATTACCTCCACATTACAAGACATACTAAAGTAAGACCAATAATTATAACAGCTGCTACACTAGCACCGATTGCAACTCCAAGAATTTCACCATCCACTTCACATTGAGAACCATAATAATTTCCACTGCAACTGTTACAAAACAATAATATAATTCATTTGAAAACTTAATAAATATTTCAACTTACATGCACACTTCTTGTCCGTTTTGATATTTACATTCACCCCTATTATTACAATGTTGCGGAGAACATTGCTCACAATGTCTTCCTGCTTGATGTTTATTATCAGCCCAAAGATCTCTAAGTCCTTCCCCACATTCACATTTAAATCCTCCAAATATGTTTATACATTTTGCTAAACTGTGGCAATCATGAAGTTCAGGCGATGCACATTCATCCAAATCTACAAAATAAAAGTTATTATGAAAATGTTATTTAAATTTGAATTTGAATTTTAACATTAATAACCAGAAATAAAGTTAAAATCTACATAAAGGTTTTAGTCTTGTTTTATAAATGTAATTATAACAGGTTATCTTTATAAATTCGCATAAATGCAAATAGATTAAATACATATACTATGTGTTTTACATGGAAAACAGAGAGAGAGAGTGATGGAATATTTTATTGCTGTTCTACTTTAAGATTATGCCACTTAAAGTAATGCACTTGTAATTTCATACAATTTCAGATTTTTATGACATCCCAGTATGTTTCATGTATTGATTTTAAACTTTATTTCGTTTTATTGGAACTTATGACTGATGAGAAGACTGCTCTAGGTAATTAATAACATTGATTCCTTTAAAACAAATACATGACATTAAAATAATTGTTTCCAAATTCCAACTATAAGCTACAGAGCATTCAAAACAAACTCCACTTTCCATATTAATAGAGCTGATAGGTTTTCAGTTGGTTCGCATATATGGTAGATATTATGACACTGAGTGTTAAATAATAATGTTATAACTACAATAACACATAAAATCAGTTAACAATATTAATTCTAAAATAAGCTCATTAGTTTAATCTGAGTGAGATAAGATGTTGCGTAGATAAATTATAATAAATGAACCTCCTGTTACAGCAACGTCTGACATGAGAAATATTTGCAACACTACCTGCTAGTTTAATTTGTGCCACTTTTTGTGTACTGTGAAGTGCTAGTTATTAAATAAAGCAGTTATTAATTATGTGCCATTTTTTTATACCTACTTACCTTGCAAGTTTGATATTGATCCTGGAGGACTATCAACCCATAAAGCACTATTACCAACATTATTACTTCTTCTTTGTATAACTCCCAATAAATGCCTTTGGATATCTGCACGAACCGTTGGACGTGAAGTATCAGAATTTGCTTCAAGTTGTAAAGTAATATTGACAAAAACACCACCTTGTCCAGCAGACCTCTCTCCTCTATAAATACCATTCACTTTAATTCCTAAGAATTCATCACTGAAAGGTGTCATGGACATTGCAGAATCCATCTGAAAATTGAAATAAATCACAATTATCACTAAAGTATTTGTAACAACTAACCGCCCTTTCTGTTTCATATGAAAGCTGCTGATAGCTTTCACTAGCTTTATCACTTAATTCGTTAGCCCAGACAACACGTCTTTCATATAAACGATCTACTCGAAGTGATAGAATCATAGATACTATTTTCCTACAGGGATCTCTGTGTTTACGTCTTGCATGACCAGGACTACAATGGCAAGCACTAACTCCTGCTTCTGTTCTACAAACTTCATGTTGTGATGTATCACATGTTGAATCATCTCCTACTATGCAAGTGTCGATTCTGAAACAAATTAATTTTGCATTATAAAATCTAAAAGAAAATATATTTTTAGTACCAATGAGGCCTTGCAGTATATACAAAATAATTAGATCATAGATCTGTATAAACACAGCTTTACCATTTAAATGAAAAAATGAGTTCATAAGTAAAATAAATGAACAAACTAACTGGGTGTAAAAACTCTTAATGAGAAAGTATTTACTTTCTAAACGTACTGATGAATTGTTTGAAAGATATTAAATATGATAATTCTTATGCAGATTCTAAATAGCTACTAATAAAATTTATGGTTGAGTGAGTCACAATTTCTCTCTTTAAACTCCACCTACTTTCTGTTAATTTATGCAACATATCTTGATAAACTCACCTTACGGGTGGTTGACTAGGTCGTCTTCCATATAATGGCCTTCTTGGTGTAGGTTTAACATTACTAACCCCATTAATTCCCTCCGGTTGTTTTGGTTTCTCTGGTTCAGGTATTGCATAGCCAGTGCCAATTATAGGGGTACTGCTTGTACTTGTTGGTGATATAATAGGTGAAACTCCTAAAGATGGAGATGCTGTTGGATTACCGAAGAGATCTAAATATGTACGTTTTCCATCGATTGAAACAAAACCTTCATCACCAACAGGAGTTGTAATGACATCAGCATGTTCTAAATCTACTGAAATAATATAAAAGAGTTGGTTAGTGTGAGTACGAGTAGTATATAAACAAAGTTAATGAAAGAGGAAATAGTGCAGAATTTATACTTTTAAATGTAGCATATTTCTAAAAATATTAAACACATTTAATGAGAAAAGCAAATCATATTATAGATAGTTAATCAAAGACTGAAGTATGTACTTTTTATTTTAATCTTCATAAACAAAAGTTCTTGCTTATCAATAATATGCCAACACATATAATTTCAAACTTAAGATTTATCTAAAAACGCTTCCTGAATTTGTCCATCTTCGTTTTGTTCTTACCCATATACTAATTCCTTTTTCACACTCAAACACATAGGTATATATAGTGCAAAAACTACTTATGGAATAAAATCAGTAATTTCAAAATGAATGATATTTTTGAAAAATGCTTAAACAAATCAACTTACATATGGAATTTTTTTAAATGGAATGCTATATTTTTTGCTTGATTTTTGGGTAGTACCTTCAAAGACCTTTTTAACAAACTCATACTTGTCCCGCCTATTTTCAATAGTTTTTGAGATATGGAATATTCTTTAAATAGAATGCTATAATTTTCTTTTTATTTTTGGGTAGTATAGCTTAGTACAGTTCATGCTTTTTCTCGTGAGCAGTGACCTAGTTATTACACAGAAACCGAAAACTGCTTGAAAGATCCTTAATATTCACGTTTGATTCATACATATTTCACTTGTACTATACAGATATTTGTAGAGATGTTATTGTTCCATCTGCAGTACAAATAAAATTATATAAAATATGAATATTATGGATCTTTCAAGTAGTTTTTGGTTTCTGTGTAATCAAGGTCTCTGCTCACGAGAAAAGGCACGAACTATACTATAAGCTATACCACCCAAAAATTAAAAAAATATAGAATTCTATTTAAAAAAAAACTCCTTATCTCAAGAATTATTGAAAATAGGCGTGACAAGTATGGGCTAGTTAAAAAGGTCTTTGAAGGTACTAGCCAAAAATAAAACAAAAATATAGCTATCCATTTAAAAAAATTACATATGACGTCATAGCTCGAAAGGGGATGATGTCACAAACAAGCACAGCACCTTAAAAACATCAAAATGTAAACTAATTATTGACCTATTTTAGCATTTTTCAAAAATATCATTCGTTTTAAGATTACTGATTTTATTGCATAAGTAGTTTTCGCTCTGTATAACAGCACACCATGAAAATACAGAAGACAAAAATAAAAACCAAAGAATGCATAACTTATGCATTGGATATGGCTGATGTTATAAATGAAAGCAGCAGATAAAGATGACTTAAATGATTTATTAGAGTCTGATTTCTTAATAAACTAAAGAATAGCTTCAAGCATAGAAATATGGATGGTAGAAGCTCAATCATCTGTGTTTCAATTAATTGAAATTTTGTTATATCTAAAACAAGCAAAGATCTCTATTAACCAGGATAACAGTATAAGAAAACCACAGGGTAGTCATGTGGCCAGCTGTTAGTTAGTGACACCACAGTCAACAAATGATTCTGTAGGATCTTTAGTTCCTGGTTCTTCCTTCCATAGACAGCTAACTGCAACACACTTCTTGACATTCCTAGCTACTGTCGTAGGTGTTTGCTCTCTGCTTCTATTCACAAATGTAATTGGGTTAGATGGGGTATATAAGCGAATTAGCACCAGAGGTCCTACTAAGTGCCTGGTAGAAGGAAAGATCTGTAAGAAATGCTACAAGCAAAGGACATTGAAAATATATTATAGTAAGCAAGGATGTCTCCTCTCTATTTAAAGATGGAAAGTAAAGGAAAACATTGTTTTTAATACAAGACTTACAAGAAAGTTTGTGAGGCAAGAGTGAAAAAATTATTGATGGGCAGTTGTCTCCCTTTTGGCACTGTTCTTGCCCACCATTACCTATGGTGACAAACTACTTACAGATCAGTATGAATAATTCTTGAGAAACACAGTAAAATATTAAGAAATAAAAAGGTTCCCTCAGAGTCAAGAGCAAGAATCTATGGTCTGTAAGGACCTATATAACACAGACATGAACACTAGCAAATATTGGATATGTAGGGGAACAAAGTAAATAAATAGACTCCAAACCAAACTGAATGATGACTTGAAAAGAACACTTAACTCTAATTTATGTAAAAAAATGTAGAATATAGAAAACTTTATCTGACAATGGAAAGCAACAGTATAACAAGAAAAGAAATAATGCTGCCTAAATACTATGTCTAAGACACCACATAATCTCCACGTTCAGTGCTTAGTAATTGGTACCTCGTTCTTGTGCAGTGGATAATACGATCAGGAATCAATAAACATTTAAATTTTATAATTATTTTAGTAGCTACACTTGTTCAGTATGAATTTTGCTCTATTTTGCATCACATCAAAACTCACCTGGCACTACATAAGGTTTACCTTGATTACTAGCGGTGGATGAACCGCCTGGTCCTTGTATGGCAGACACTGTTATATCAAAAATGTCACCAAGCTGGCCTAATGGTGGTCTAGCTGTTAAAATAGGTTGTCTGTGTACTCCACCTGGTTTATATTCTGTATCATCTAGTACTATTCCTGGTCTCGGGCGGTAAGGATAATATGGGAACGTCTGACTTGTAGAACTCTCAGTCACTGCAACTGAATTATTTTATAAAAATAAATACTACACTAGAAAATAGAAAACATACTTGCAGAAGATGAAATGATTTGTTTTGTAGTTGTATTAATCTTCTCTGTACTCTTAAGACTAGAAGAAGGTAAAATACTGGGAAGCTTCTCAGTTGATGTAGTACTTAACGTTGAAGTAATCATAAGTTCTTCTTTTAATGTCTGTAATACTTCCTGAATTGAAGATTCTAATGCTGGCACAGTAACTGATGAAATCTCAGATTTAAAAGAAGATTCTATAGTTGTAGTTACATTTTCTTCAATAGTGGAATTTTCAGTTGTTGGCACTATTTCTGTCACAACCTTTGAAGGTGCAATACTAACTGGAGTTTCTTCATAAGAGGCACTAATTTGTGCACTGCTTTCAGTTGTAGATGTATTATCTTCTAATGTTTCTGTTGACATTGGTTTTGAGGTATGTTTTTCCATCTTTGAGGAACTCTTCTCCTTGTTTTTTTCATAGTTTAGAATTTCCTGCTGTTCCTTCTCTGTAATTTCACTATTACTTTCTGTAAGGGGTAATTGTTCCAATGTCTCAGTTGTGATCTCGCTCACTTCGTACGTTGTATCGCTAACTTTAGTATCTTCATCATCTGCCGATGATGGTTGTAGCTCTGAACCTAAATCCAACGTTAATATATCTTCGTCTGTTGGTTTTTCAGAAGTACTGATTAAACTGTCGCCTGGAGTATAAATTGGGATTGGTTTAAATGGTGGTTTAGGTCTTCTATAAGGACCAATAGGACGTCTGTGAGGCCCATTAGGACGATTCCATGGAGGAATAGTTACTGGCCTATGAAAACCAACCATACCGGGATGTAAGGAATCTAAAAGAGGCACGTAAGGTCTCACAGGTGATGTATTTTGAGGTGGTATATCAAATGGATATGGTGTAGGTACTTTAGTTGGAGTTATAGGTGGAGGTATTTGCCCTAAATCTGGAGGTAGAGCTGGTACATCTGTTATTCTCGGGGGACCTCTATTATTTATTCTCGTACTTAACGGTCTTATTGGTCTTCCCAACACTGGTGCTGTATTAGCTTGTACGTTAACATTGCCGTTTAATAATTTAACGATTCCGGTTATTATATCTTGAATATCAGGGTTCGCTTGACGAGGTTTCCCAAGTTGAGGAGATAGGGTAGCAAAATTCAGATTCGTCGTTGCAGTGGGGCTGATTTCCAGGGGCTCCGACAGTGAAAGTGATCTTCCCTGAGGAGCCCCTTCCCCTTCCCCCGAAATAGGAAACTTTACCATTGATGTCTGTTGTAAATATAATTTCGTGTCATCTTTTACTGTTTTCGACGGTTGAATGAAAGATGCTATTCTTCCAAATAACTCGACGTCATTAGAATCCATATTATCTGCAAAATTTTTTGAAGAAAGTAAATCATCTATTCCGCTAGGTTTTGATAAAATTGGGTCCGCCGATCTCTCTATTCTGCTATTACTTGTTGAATGCGGTGTAATTTCACTTAATAACGTCACCGTTGTTTTACTTTCTGATAAATGAATTTCACTAGGACCGGATGTCACGTCTACTGGTGACTCTGACAACTCCACCGCGATATTGTTTTTTGCCGAATTTGGTGAAACGTAGGAGTTTGATTCCATACCTGTAAAAGCAAAATACAGTAAACAATTGAACGTTGTTGCATTATCTAATATAATTCGATAAGCGTATCGTAGTGTATTCAACCTTTCAATAAGCACCATTATAACGGTTTTAACGGTATTTTTTATAAAATATGTGTGTACATTACCGATGCGTCTCGAACACAGTAATTATTTAAAGAAAGAATTCCTTCACTCATATCGGTTTTATAATTCCTTATTTATTTTGTATTTGGAAGTGTTGTGAAATTTCTATTTTTATAAACACATAAATGACCGTTAATATAATAATGTTTTTTAAGTTTTTGTTAAAAATAACAAAAACGGATTGTATAACGCAATTTAGTGGATTACGAAACGGTTAATTCCAGGTTTAATTACAGCTGAAAGATAAAGACATTCTTAATTTCTTTTTCCTGTTATATAAAATTGGATGAATTTGAAAAAAACTGTTCATGAAAACAACTTAAGTCTTTAGTGTTCACTATCACTTTAAATTATTGTACCTTATCCTAAATTGGGTACATGATGAGTCTAGTAATGATCATTACGCAGTTCTTGAAGATAATGAGCAATTTTAGTAGCTCATATCTAACGTTCTTGGTGATTATGGTAGTGCGTTAATTCTTTATTTATCTAATAAACACTACTTGTTCAAATGCAGTGACATAGTTCGTACATCATTGAACATGACTAAGTACGTACAAGACTAGGTTAAATCTTGGAAGTGAAGGATGCTGTATGTAAATCTGTTCCATAAACGGTCTTCGTGGCAACAATCGCTCTCTGAGATTAGTATAAAACTGGTAATTCTTAGTTAAAACAATACTGTTTATTTATGCATCAGCAGAAGTGATTGTGTGTCATTGAAATGTACCGTCTTGGACAAAAGTAATGCACGGTCTTGAAGTTAAATAAAATCTTCAAATTAAAATAGCCTAACATGAGTGGTAAATAATGATTTTAAAAAAATATACAAAACATTATTCAAATATTTCTTTCTGACCTATACGATGGTGCAATTTCCAGAAATCGAATTTTATTAAACTTTTGGGCTGTGCATTACTTTAGTCCAAGATTGTACCTAGTTCAGGTAAACATAGTGTAAGTAATAGAAAAGAATTTCGGTGCAAAACAATTCTGCATATGGAAATTAGTAATTATCAGATATAATCACTTACTAGCTTTAATACAGTTCTATATGTTAAATTTAACAAATGGCGACGAGAATGGGATGTGAATTTATGAAGGAACCAAAATATTTAATGAGTAGATTTCATGTTTACGTTACTATTACGAGTAAGTGGTATGAAATAAAAAAATCCCGCCGATGCCAGCACATTTAGATTATCACTATATTTATTATTAAATATTAATTACTAATCGAATATAAGTATAATTCAGTTTTATCTGTTAAATTTAACATTAAAAGCCAGATTTTAGCCGCTGGTCACAAGCAAAAAAATCTGTTTTTTTTATCTATGCACTTGACATTAATGCCAATAAGACCACATAACTAATCTTTAAGTGAACTACAAAGAATTCAAGTTATTTCTGCCTCCAAACATTTAGAACATTTGTGTTGAACTTTCTTTCTTATTTGCCACTCAAAACGAACAAAGTTGTCAGAGATACCCAAGCTACCAAGAATCCAATTAGAACTAAAAACAGGGCCATCTGGTCTATTATGCAACATCCTATAGATATCGTTGGTCTAATTTCTTGAGGTAGTATTGGAATTTGCCCTTGCTATAAATGCCTATATTGGTTACGTGCTTGTTGAACGGGGGGTAACTGATCAAAAAAGGCTTCGGATTTCTTGTATTAATTAATGATAAGATCAAGTAGAAATGTCTTCAAGTCAGCCAAAATATTTTTAATAAGGGACTTAGCCTATACTACATACGAGGGTGGTCTGAAAAGTTTCCGACCTCAACGTGAAGATGGCAGCACTCGTAAATAAAAGCTACTGAATTTCGTTGTTCATCTGTTGACAGTTACTCACCAAAGTTTCAGCCATTTTGGACGCGCAGTTTTTATGTAACAGTCGTTTGAGTGAGTTGATGTGAGTTTCTTTGTGAAAATGGACAAAATCGAGTATCGAGCGGTCATTAAATATTTGTTTTTGAAAGGCAATACGCCTTCGCAAATAAAAGATGAGTTGGATTCTGTGTATGGGGACTCTGCACCATCATTTACCACAGTGAAATTTTGGGCTGCTGAATTTAAACGTGGCCGTAAAAGCTTGGGAGACGATGAACGTTCGGGACGTCCAAAAACTGCAACTACCGACGAGAACATCGCCAAAGTTCACCAAATGGTGCTAGACGACCGCCGAATTAAAGTGAGAGAGATAGCAGAGGTTATGAACATGTCAAAAGAACGTGTTTGTCACATATTAAATCAACATTTAGGCATGAGAAAGCTGTCCGCGCGTTGGGTGCCGCGTTTGCTCACGTTAGACCAAAAACGTGTTCGAATGAATATTTCCAACGCTCTTTTGGCGCAGTTTAGGCGAAATAAATCCGAGTTTTGGCGCCGATTAATTACTGTAGATGAAACTTGGATACACCATTATACGCCCGAAACAAAAATACAGTCCAAACAGTGGACTGCAAAGGGGGAACCGGCTCCAAAAAAAGCAAAAACTGTTTTTTCGGCTGGGAAAGTGATGGCGACTGTTTTTTTGGGATAGTCATGGAGTTATTTTAATCGATTATCTTCAAAAAGGAAAAACCATTACAGGAGCATACTATGCATCATTACTTGACAAGCTGAAGGCAGAACTTGCGAAAAAACGGCCACATTTGCAGAAAAAGAAAATCCTGTTTCACCAAGACAACGCACCGTCTCACACCTCAGCGGTTGCCATGGCGAAAATCCACGAATTACGGTTTGAACTGCTTGACCATCCGCCTTACTCACCAGATCTAGCCCCAAGCGACTTCTTTTTGTTCCCTCATCTAAAAATTGCGCTCGGAGGACAAAGATTTTCGTCAAATGAAGAGGCAATCACCTTCGTGAACAATTATTTTGCAGAGAAAAATGCCGAGTACTATTTGGACGGGTTACAGAGATGGGAGCATCGCTGGGAGAAGTGTGTAGAGTTACAAGGAGACTATGTTGAAAAATAAAAAAAAATTTTCAGAAAAAATGTCTTGTATCTTTGTTAGGTCGGAAACTTTTCAGACCACCCTCGTATTGTTGCTTTGTTCATTTTAGTTACTCCCTACGATCGCTCTGTAGTACTGCCCTAGATCAGTTCCTGGATTATGGCTCTCTGTGGAAACGATAATAATAGACAGGTTTCTATATTTTTCTGGCAAGCATACTTCGATACGGATTAAGACAAAATCTGGTTTTATAACAAACCGTTCCGGCTAAGAACGGATGCAAAGGAAATTTGTATGGAAATAGTGCAGTGCCAATGGTTCGTATGTACATATTATACGCTGCAAGCTCTACATTCTTATGATATAATTACTTAACACTACTCCTCAGATTGTAGTGTCAAATGTGTGCAAGTGTTTTTTGAAATAAATCGAATTACTATCTAGTAAAATTAAAACAGGCTAACTCTTCAAAACATTTTGACCGACTGCTTTTCCTATATCAACCGATACAAAAGAAAGTCACTCTTATGTTTCCTTTGTAAGCAAAATTATCAACAATCCTTAAAACTCCATTCTTGGTTATTTCTATTTCTATCATTAAAAATTCATGCCAACATGTAATTCCAATTTAGAATCTTCTCTACTATTTGTTTGTATGCATATGATAATATACAAATTCTTTCTATTGACTGATTCGATTACTATTCCCAGGTATACGATATACCTATCTGGACGTTTTTGTCTGGTTTACGGATGAGTCTGCGAAGAATAACGTAACTGAAGCTGGTATTGAATTGAATTTATTTTTTTCAAAACTTGCTGTCAAATAAGAATTTTTGTGGAGGATGGAAAGAGAATCTAAACGGCTGTCTGAATCCAAATAAAAAAAGACATGTTGTAATTTAAAAAAAATCAAGTGAATATCGTTGTTCTTCTGCAAGTTAAGTTTTTGAGGTTAATTATTGCCATCTTACAGAGCTTGTTTTCCTATTTAAGAATAATTGTCCCACCTCTTGTGGGACACACCGTATAGGCGAATTACAAAGAAAACACAGTTAGCTGTAAGATGCAAGACCGGTTTAACAAGATGATAATGTATCTTATGTAGTCTACAGAAAGGCTGATAACAAAAGCCAAGTTTGAGGAATTTTAGATTTCAAGTATGAAGAATCGCAGTCTTGTCCTCATCTATATCATACCTACCTATAGAACTGAAACCTAAAGAATGTAAACAAAAAATTAAAAATTAAAATGAGTCAAATTAGCTACCAGATAAGATATTTAATTCGTTTGTGTTATTTAAGAATAGAGAGCCGCATATTGCTAATTAATCTTTGTTAATTTAATGTTTCTTTTTTTTACTTTCACAACTACATTTTTGAAAATTTATGAGGACGTTTGTTATCTTATAACGCTTGATTTATTGTTATATTAAGCTAATAGAGAGTAGAGCATTAAAATTTGAAAACAAAAAAATGAAGATACATCCGCTATATAGTATGTTGATTATTTGTAATTCTAAAAATCAATAGAAATTTCTAATTTCAGTTTGATGTTTTATATAAAATTTATTTTATTATAATAAATATTAAAAAAATTCTCCAGAATCTTGAATATATTTTCACATCCATAAAATATAAACTCAATTTATTTTTATAACATTTCCGTTACAATATGTTGTTGTGGTTTTTAATTCTTTTTCTATCTGATATTGAGTAGAGAGATTCGAATTTTTCAGGTCAAGCACATTGTATACATAAATTCACGAAGTCGAGAAACACCTAATTAACTGTTGTTGAAACTACTGTTTAATTGACCTAACAGTACAATTGTTTTGCTTCCATTCGCCAGACATCAGTTAAATAGAATTTATAGTATATCAGACGCTTATTTTACGGAGAAAACGTTGAAGTGAAATTAATTTTTGATCATAAGTCGCTCAATTGTACTTTCATATTTTTAACGGTAAATATAATCGGTTGTAATTGCAAATTGAAATTTGGCCAACTGTTGTGACTTGATGAATAACACCATAAGTTTGCTTATTATAAGTTACCTGTTCTTTATATCATCTTGTTAATAATTTGGAAATTAGGAATGTTATGGATTATAAAACGAAGATTCATCTAGCAGAACAATAAATTAGAGATGGTTACACTGATCATTAAACGTATTCGTAACGGGTGAATCGGAAATTAGGCATAAAACTATATCTTGGAAATTTATAATTTAATGTTTATTAGACACACACGGAGAATTCCTGAAAATTGTATAAAATATAAGAATGAATACTATTTGGTTCTTCCTCTTTTCTCTCTTTCTATAACTTTTTTTATCGCAGAGTGTTAGATAATTTCATTTCTGAATCTATTTCTCTAGAGAGAGGTTGTTAATTTTGTTCTTCATTTTCATGGTACCCATTCTCATCATTGTATTACAATTTTTACATAGTTTCTGTTTGCGTCTCTAAGCATGTTGTCACTTCGGTAGGATGACTACTTGATACGCTATCTTTATCTTCAATATACGGGTCTTGGCATTTCTTAATTTAAATCTATAATTTATTTACGTACTTGTTATTTTATTATATGTAAACATATCTATCGAATCAAGATCAGTGGCAACGTTAAACTGACTAAATAATGTTATTTTGGAAGATACGTGTTCCTGTGCCCCCAAGGCAAAAACCACCTCTAGTAAAAATCAATCTAAATTCTTTTTATGTCGCTAAATGGGCGAATTTTTTCCACTATAACCTTCTTGAATGTTCGTATTAACTTTTTGATTTGGTTTGGGCCGCCCAAATTTTTATAGTAATTGCATTAAGTTTTCTTAGTAGCATTTTATTCAATTTTAATAGAATTTCTTAAATGTTTTCTTAATGTAACCTGCACGATTACTCTTACTTTATGAAAGTTTTGAATGGTTCGTAAAACTGCCTCGTATGGCAAAAAGCCTAAAAATTGGAAATAATGAACCGACCACTAAATAATTTGTTTATAGGACTGACTTCGAGATTCTATATATCTTCGTTATTCTATCATGAATCCATGTCATGTACAGATTCTCGATTGCAAAGAAAACATCTTTTCAAAAAAATATTTTTTTCAAAGAATATTTTCCAGTTTTAATTATCCACGGTTGTAATCTACTAAATGTATTTGTGTATAGCGTCCTATATTAGAATAAATTGCACGAGTGTCACTAAGTCTACCACGACTTACATTTTTATTCTAAAAGTCTGAGTTTCTATTCCTTCCTAGAGCAATTACTTCTTGGTTTGAATGGAAAAAGTATTTTAAAGTGATGCAATCTTAACATAAATTCGAAGTGGACATAATCTAATAAAGGATTCTTTAAAAACAAAACCATAAAGAGTGAGAAAATCGTTTGTAATTCGAGCAACAAGGTTGGGGCCAAAATAATGCGTCAGTTAAAAATATGCACGTTTGGTATCGGCGATAACCAAATCCGTAAGTAAAAGATTTTTTAGCTGACTCTGTTGACTTGTCATAGGTTATGACGAATTTAATGTGTTAATAATAGTTAATACCAGTTATGCACAGCGACCCTGTTTGCTTCCTGCTGTCTCATAGATATATTAAAAGTACAAGCAAGCTTGCATAATTTTGTTTATACCCCTCAGTTATAATACCAAAGTGGTAATACAACAACAGGTATTGTGATTGATTTCCGCAACGAAATCATTACTGTCAAAGTTATTGGCATGGATCAATGGAAAAATTCATTATGATTCTCAGAGTGACAACAGACATTGGACAAGTTAGAATGTAGGTAAGCATTAGGTTAGATTTAATTGATCAAGTTTACGGGTCTGATCGGTGCAAATTTCGTATGCTTACAGTAGAAGAATAAATGTGAGCAGGCACTCAAATGAATACGCTGGAGAAATAACCTTACGTTACACTAAATAAAGCTTGTATTTACAGCAGATATTACAAATTATCATAGATGCCACTATTGCGGCGACAAACATTTTTAGAAATAATTAGAAATAAATACGTAACAGCAATGTCAGTAGTAGCAATGTACTACACTGTGTAGTCGTCAGAATTTTTCATCTGATTATACATGTTACCAAAATAAGCATTCAAAGAATGCAACTGTGAAGCGACGCTTGAAAGACCTTGACCAAAAACCTTCTCAACAATGTTCTTACCTTCAGAGAAAAGCTTATTGAAAGATTAGTACCCATCAGGTTAAAAGATTTCAGAACAAACAGGTGACCCAACCGAATTTTACGAAGAGCACTTTCAATGGATACAAAGATACTAATTCAAAAGAGAAGTGCTAAAAAGATGGTGGAATGAACAACTAATTGGTAAAATTATTGCTTGTATAAGATATTGATTCAATCACTCATAAAACTGTCCGGTACGTATTTTCATACTCACGTAATAAAGTTGCCCAGTATGAAAGTCCAAGGAAGTTACCAACTGAAATTCTTCCAATAACAAAGAAGCGTCAAGAAACTTTGTAGATGTAGCTTGATAAACCTTAACGACAAAATAAGCTTTACATAAAAAAGAGTATATTTGATGTGAAAGAGTTCAGGCAAATCAAATTGGTTAGTTTCAGATTAAGATTTTTACTTGATTGATTGTTGCTACTTAGGTCGATGTATTTCTATATCGTTTTTTCCTTTGGTTGAAGGTCGTTTAATCATTGAGTAATAATACCCTTCCGAAAATACATACAAAGATAATTAAAATAATCGAACTGAAAATATAATCTTTAATAAGCACTTCTGCAGTTTTAATAAAATTAATATTCATGCATATATTAATAACCTTGAAAATAATTACTAGATTTCTAATGTCGTGACACCGAAACCGTTATGAGAAACTTTATTTTAATAATCTTCTGTCTTTATAGGACATTGTAATCGGAGTAAACTGCATAAAGCATTTCAACACTTTGCATGTTTACGTAATATGGTTAATTCACAGCGACTGGGTCACGTCGAGTCTGGAATGCAAAAGGCATTTATAGGAAGAATGCGAGAATGAATATTATTTTGCCGCACCTAAATTCATTTATTTATGTTTTAAATGCAAGAAATACATTTTCATTACATAATAATAATAATAATAATAATAATAAGATACTCTCGAAGACTTTGTAATTAATTTTCTTGTAAGATTATGAGTTCTTTAATGGATAAGATACATGGCACACGTGGAACTTTAATTTACCTTTTTTTATCAGTAACAGGTTATTAATCAGTTTTTGTGTTACCGTGTAATTTACCTACTGTGAATCTTATAATGGCATGTCTGTGTTCTGTAATTACTGCAGCTTCTTTTATCATCGTTTAAATATGAAACTGCTATAGAAAAGGAACTACGCTTTCGTGCTCGTTTAAAAGTTTTAGTTTTTATTTAAAATGCCTTTTTTAAATAGCTCCACACTTCTTTATTTTATAAATTTCTCTGGTATACACAAACCTTAATTGACATGCATTTAAATAACACTAGTCTGATTCTAGTCTATATGTTCTCATACTTCTTGAATATTATTTCAAAATCCTTTCTACAAAAAAGGTTAGAAGACTGTATAAGTGGATTCTTGGTAAAGGGCGCTTCGTTATAAAAAGGGTTCATATTATAGAAGACGCTTTTGATACAATGAAAACAGCAACTCTATAAAGCTTCACATGAAAATTGAGTATCTGCAAAACTGCCCTGGTCAGATGAGTAAAGTCTGCGCTGGAAGAAAGAAGAGCATGAGTCATTGGGAACGCTCCTTTTAAAAAGTAGCTGCCTGTAGCCGCTATGGTTTATGGTATCTTATGGATGAATGGTCTCACTAAGTTCATCACATCAGAGAACTTCATAGTACAAGTGGTTAACGTAGCTAAGACGGGACAATCCATTTACGATAAGTGTCACTTCATGGGAATGGAAATTACACGCCTCTTATTGACCGAGTTGCTATAACCACTGATGATGGGAAAAAGTCTGAGTATGACTTTCAGGAAACAACAATACATTTTGAGTCCTTTTTGAAAAATAGAAAACTTAGTTCTCTCAGAGTACGTGTTTAATTACATATGTACCGATAATTCACAATACTGGTTGCTCGGACTGTTTTTTGAGTTGGTATTACATATACATATAGAATTTTGTTCATTTATAAATTGCAAAGTTACATTCCTATACTTAACACCTGCATTAACATCTAAATAATATTTGGGGCCTTATCCCAAACATATTTCTGAAACCACAGCAGCTGCCGAATTGCTAAGGATCCTAAATGTCTTTATGGTCTTGGATTAGTTGCGATCTTGCTATTCGTTGATCATCAAGGTCCGAATTTAGAAAAGCTTTCCTTTCCTTCACCGAGATTGCAAATAAAATCTAGAGGCTAGATAATATGGTGAAAGAATAGTTAGGCATCAAATCTGACCTTCTCAATTCTTCCTCAGGTTCTTTATCACCTATGCAATGGTTTAAATAGAACTGCTACGACAGATAGCAGATTGAGTCTGATTAAATTAAGATGGAGGTTAAGTATCTTCTGAATTGCAACGGTATCTGATGCACTACCTTTTGAGTTACTTCTGCGATTCCTGTAACAGGAATCTAGTCGGGAAATCTGTCGAGTGTAGACTACAGCATCAGAACAAAAAGAAAAACTTGAAGCAAGAAAGGGGGAGTTAGCAGAAAAAGCTTAATACCAATCGAGCTGCCGATACCGTAGGAAAATTAGGACAGGAAAAAGACAGTAGGTGTCCTGACAAAAAAAATAATCCATGTAAACTACCTTCTGCAATACTTTGTAGCTTACAAGTGACAGGTATAAAAGAATTTCTACGTGAAAGAGGTTATTTGAAACTTAATGGAATGTTTTTTCTAAATATTTACGCACAATTTAGTGTTTAAACGGTTCAGTTAAACAATGTTATATTTTCGGATAAACAGATGCAGCAAACTCAAAGCAGAAGTCTTCATTAAGTACGTTAATATGCATTAGTAAACAAATCAGTAATTTTAGAAAGTAAAATTTGTAATGACAGAAATTTAAGAACTTGAAACTTGAGGAAAACTTCTAAAAGTAGATAGTATTAATTTTAAGAACAAGTGAAATTCAACACTATTTTCATAAAATTTTTATTACATATCATGTTTTGCTTTCACGCTTTCAAAGATTCCAGGTAATAAAAAAACGGAGTATGGTAAATAAATTCTAATTACTTGGAAGTAATTACTTCAATAACACTCCTTAAATTACGTCCTTACAAAAAGCGTACATTAATTAGAAGTCTTAAAAGAAGACTTATTTAACTATTTTTAAACATCATATGTGTGCATGTAATTACGCATGACATTTACCTTTCCAACACTATAATTTGTTACTGCCTACCTACTACTACGACTACAAATTTCTTTTCAACTTTACGATGTTAAAACAGGTTTCACAAAGCTTATAGTTTTAATCAACTTGAACTTGAAATGTTTTCGCAATCATCCTCCTAGGTTATTTCTAACCTCTATTTATTTCATTCATGATTTGATGGATACATAAATATTAGGAATATGAAATTTAATAAATGAATTCTTATTAGTTATTGCTTATTACCACAAACATTTTATACAGAGTATTTTGCTGAAAGCTAAAATCTGAAAGAGATTTGTGGTAGCCTTTTTTTTATCATAGATCAATAAAACCAGAACTAAATACGACCTTCGGAACTGTTGTCGGAAACTTTGATGGTAACTACCTTGAATGTAAACATTTTTTCAAATTTAATTAATATACGTAATATTTCTATGACATAATTGGTTGCAATAAACTCCGTTTTTACATCATTTTGGCCTTTGTAAATAAAAACAAAAATATGTATTTTAAAATCAATTACAATTATTATTTCCACAATTTATTCAAGCTAGACCTCTGTTTTATAACTAAAGCTGTGAAAAATGATTTTCTGGGTGTCAAGTTACAACGATAACAATAATAAAAGTGCAAGCAGCATATGCAAAGTAAAGGGATATCAAAGACTTGTTAATGTTGTTTACACCTTCAATTATTGTTATCATTGTAACTTGATACTCATAAAATGCTTTTTTACAGCTTTATTTATTACTTTATATTTAATAAAAGATAAATATATTGTTTGAAATTTTGCCTTGTAATGTTAAAATAAAATTTATGGAAATCAGATAAGAAAAAAAGAAACATTAGAAAACTCGATATATTAATCCTATACATTATAGAAAGTGCACAATACATACTATCTATACATACGCAGGACTTTTTAAAAATATTTGGTACAGAGAAAGTCTACCTATTGCTTATCGAATTTGTAGAGATATATTGAACTTAAATATCATATCAATACGCAGAGAAGTAACTTGCAGAATCTAGAAATAATATCCAAACGAGATATTATCATATTAAGTATCATTATAACTATAAGCTAACTAAGCTACGAGCGGTCTGTGCGTTGAAATCGGTTTACGGTTAAATCGGTTCAGGAATTTGGAGCTGTAACAAAGTAGTTATATTACTGTGAAAACCTTGCAATGCGCTTTGTGCATATTTTTATGAGGATAAAAAATTAATCTGTTATGACACCCTTTCCACATATTATATGTAGTTATCCAGGTTTCTATAACATGAACCACTTCGAAGTATTTAGGTACAAGAATAATCGTATTTACATTATTATTAGCCCAGTCACTTTATACATTCACCTCTAAAAAAATCCGACTGAAGATTTAACTTCGGGAATCTCTTTATTTCGGCGTCGAAAACAGTCCCTCAAAAGTCCATAAAGCCAACTGGACGGCTACAGAAGTTACAGAAGGTCAAAGGTCACGAAAGTCAGTTTTTCTCAAATATCTTTTAAACTATTGGTTTTATGTTAATTCTGGTTATTATAAAATTTGTTCATGAGCTAAATCTACACAAAAAAGGTCCTATACAAAATTCACGTAGAACCAATAGTTTTTGAGATATAGGGCTGAGAAGTTTCGGAGCAAAGCCCATACTCCCCTATACTATACGTATAGTGGTGAATGAATTACAAAATATTTCGATATGAATAAAACGTCCGAACTCTGCAAAATGTAGCATTAAACTGAATTTAAAACGTACAATATGCGTCATCCAATATTTTCAGTTCTACAGTGACCCATGAGCCTACATTGGAATGTTAGACAGCTGCTACTCAAGGCCCTTACCATTATTATTATGAAGAAGGGTCCTGTCCAAGGACAATTCAGACAGAAATGATGCAGGTATATGTGCATGAACGATGTTTCTATGTATAAATAGGTCTTATTATCTGTATACACCACGATACGTATAGTATAGGGGAGTATGCGCTTTGCTCCGAAACTTCTCAGCCGTATATTTCAAAAACTATTGGTTCTACGTGAATTTTGTATAAAACCTTTTTTGTGTAGATTTAGCTTATTAACAAATTTCATGATGGCCAAAATTAACGTAAAACCCATAGTTTACAAGATATTAGAGAAGAACTGATTTTCGTGACTTTTGACCTTCTGTAACTTCTGTAGCCGTCCAGTTGGCTTTATGGAGTTTTGAGGGATTGTGTTTGACGCCGAAATAAAGAGAATCCCGAAGGAAAATCTTCAGTCGGATTTTTTTAGAGGTTTGGCCTTTTTTTTCAAAAAAAAAATGTATAAAGTGACTGGGCTATATGTATATAGGTTACCTAAAATTTTATGGAACATGGATAATTCCTGTAGTTAGGCGACAGTAGTATTAAATTCTATAAGAGCAACAAAGAGCAAGAAGGTCTCCAATAATTTTTGTTACTTCTCATTTTGCAGTGACAAATATTATTACGAGTATATTAAAAACTGCCTAAGCACTAACAAAGATAAACTAAAAGCTCTCTCTCTCTCTCTCTCTCTCTCTTTCTCTCTTTCTTTATTTCTCTCTTTGTTGGTATTATATGTATGTAGAATAAATACAAATTATTACTGTCATTATGTAACCATAGAAATTACCCGTTCTGTAAAATTGCAGCAATCCCTTTATATTTATTATAAACTCTTGACTGGTTTATTTTCAGTCGCATGAGTTAGTGCTTGGCAAGACCAAAACAGACCATAACCATTATTATTCCTAGGGTATGGAGCATTTGTGTGTCATCATATACTCGACGCCCTTTATTTACCCAACGTAGAAAACACAGTTTTAGATTTTAGTTTGTTTTACAATCTGTATTCATGGCAACAATTCTCTAGATACTTATTCAACAATTGTAAAACTGGGCCTTAAACATGTGTTCGTGTCCGAGATACAAGTTTGTTTTGTGCAGTATCTCAGAAACAAAGTACATTATGAAAGCGAAGTTTTGGTGTGGCGTCAACAGTGCCATTTTGAAAACATTATAGAAAGCTTCAGGATCAAAGTTTGTAACGTCCTTGTAAAACTAGAACCTTATGTTATTTTCGAAATCAACATTTAATTTAACAAAGTTACTTTTGCATGCTTTTCGTAGGATGCTTCATTCTCGAGTAAACTTGACTTTTTCTGGGGTTTTTCTTACCAGAGTCTCTTCTAACATATGAGAAATACCATTAAACCGTCTAGTAACCTCTGTATCGGACTTCTGTTTTAAAATTAAACATGCTAGTCGCCTCGATGTAACTTTTACAATCTCATCATTAAGTTCTGTAATTCAATAACTTTTGACTTGTTGGCACGTAAACGCTTTTCCTCTCCCCTAAAGGTGTTTCACTAAGGTATTTCAAAAATAATCGGAATTATCGTACCAACAGATTCTATAACCAAGCACCAAGCATACAAAAAAGTCTGAATAAGCATATTTATATTCTAAAATGCACCAATTTCGAAATAAGGCGTTCAAGTCTCACTTCAAAATTTCTTATATATCTTCAATATCTCAAACATAATATAAGGAGTGGAAATGAAATCTTTTGCATAAAGGTACTCTAAATACTTAACGCATGCTTCTTCCAAGAGATTCTTGGATACACGTCACAAATTCTTTCAGTATGAACTACTAGCGTCAAAAATAAATTTTTATTATCTCATTATGTATTTAGTAAAGAGATCATTAACGAGTTGACTGTAATAACTACACATACTTGATGATATACTTCCAAGTTAATACCTATAGAAAAAAGCTCCGAACAGGATTTGAATCCGTGATCGCCGGCTTTCTAGATTGATTATTAACTATGTAACTAAACTACTGCTCATTCATATTCGAGGGTGAAGATCTTCTCTATGTATGTCAGACATACAATTTATGTGGGTTATTGTAGACATTAATGCATGTAGGAAATATTCGCTCTCAGCGTGGACGGCGTGATAGCTCAATTGGTAGAGTAGTTACAAGTACAAATACTGTTAGGAGCCAAATAGATATTAACTTCTTAACAAATTAAATATTAAAATTGCAAGTAAACTTCAAGCTGAAAAACCTATTATGCCACGATGAACTCTTGGTGTTCATAAATAAGGAAGTTAATGGAAACTGACTGACTGACATATTTTAGATCGGTGGCAAAACTTAAAAATCTTTTGATGATAAAACCACTGCTGAATATCTCTAGAACATTAAAGTCTCCTGATGTGAAAAAGTCATCATTCTGTTGGTGGTACTATTAGAAGATCATTTAATAACTCGAGAATCTTTAAATTGTTTTTTTTTCCTAAGAAGATGAAATGAGAACCCATTTTGAAGTTGCAATTGAAACTAGAGTCCTACAAAATTCAAAATGAGTGCACTAGCAATTATTTCCGTTGAGATACATTCTAGAAGGGATGCAGATAGAAAGTGCCATTGTGCCAAAAATGTTAATTTAATTTGGTCATCCAAACTAGGCAGAAAGGGAACATCTACGATAATACTCACTGCCATTAGTCTGAACGCTATGGCATATAGCAAAGAGAACAAAAATCCAAAATCAATACTATTCTCTTTTTTAAAAAACAATTGTTCGAGATTAGAATAACAGTTATAATGAGAGGAGTAAACCATCAACATAATATATGCAACATTCTAGTCAAAATATATGATGCGGGTTTTAGAAATTTTGATAAGGTTTATGGCAAGTATTGCAGTACAAATTTTTGTCCATTACCTGCAAATCGTACCCACATTATTACCAAATATGTTTTAATAAAAATATAATCAATTAGTTTAGCGTATATTTCATCATTAAGATTGAAAAATACTGTAACGTGTAACCAAATAACCTAATTTTCATTGAAACTGTTTATTACAAGTCAGAAAATGCCTAGTATTCTTATTAATTAGAGTATAATTTTTAGAAACTTTAAAGCATCTGGCTTGTCATTTTGATAAGACTAAAACATTGTGACCAAAACAATAAAGATTTATGTATATTGCAATTGGTTCAAATTACATACTATTTCAAAGGAATAATTTATAAATGTCCTATATTTAATTCAATGAAAGCGACATTCTTAAACTTAAAGTGATTGTTGCGGAAAATCGATATAGTTTACTTGTATCATAATCATAAATGTCTACACTAACCACATGTAGACATAACTTTAGAAGATTAATGTTTGTCAATAAAATCTACATCTGTTTATCACACTAACTTATCTACAAGAAATTTGTTCGCCTACTAACACGACGGTGCTTCTTGGAAAACCAGACTTTCAGCTTTTAGTAAGGCAAAAATATTTAGCATATTACTACATTGATATAGTATGTTTACTGTTACTCACTCCCGCCTTTATAATATTTTTATTGACTTTTCAGTTTAAATAATTTAAAAATAACTTTTAGCATAATATCAATAAAACAATAACAGAAAAATAAATCATAGTAACCTGAATGTAGTTCAAAAATTCGATAAGTTGCTGCCCTCATTTTCTAAAATAATTTTGCAACAGTAGTGAAACAATCAGCAAGGAATTTTATTTAAACATTTTGTCGAAACTAAAAAAATGTGAAATACCGATTAGAATTTGCACTTTTTTTGAAAGTTAGTTCAAATTAATTTTCATACGCAAAATTAAAATTTATACAAAACCTTGAAAATTAATGAAATTGTAGTTTTTAGAAATTGTATGGCTTAATGTAGCAAAATCGTCCATAAAAACAGTTACTCATACGTAATTAAGTAGATTTGCTGGTAATTAGAGCAGAATAATCTTAATTAAATTCAGATATTTCAGTTAGTAATTAATAATTATTTTACTATTCCAGAAATAACCGCGCTTATAATGTTTATGAAAAGAATACAGTTTATGGTTTAACAGAAACAAATGTAACTATCCATTTAGTTAATGCTATTAGCTAGGATTGAATATGCATAGTAAATTGGTCTAAAGGTCTAGACAAAATAAAGTAAGCTAATAACGTAATTAGTAGGTTAGAAGTAAGATTATCAATTATGATTAATTACTTTCTAAACTGAAGAAACTAGAAAATGAATAAATTAAGTCACCCGCTTGTAATAGAAGATAAATTACTCCAAAAAGACACGATAGAAGGAAAAGAATTACGCATCCTTTGAGCAGACAATGAGCTGTCCTTAAATTATGTAATTCAAAATCAGCTCGTTTTTAAACTCCTAACTCCCGCTTGTAACGGACCGAACTCCCCATTTATAATTAGGTGATGCTGTGCCCAACCCCATATTTCTAAATTTTAAAAACAGACATGGCGTTCTTCTCAAACTCAAAATTCGCAAGAAATGAATTAGATAACACTAGATCTCACTTCGTCCTACTCCTTTGTAATAGTGCATAACGCCACCGCCACCCCTTCAAGCGTTATTTAATTCAAGAACAACTTTCAATCTCAAAACTGTAATTTGAAACTAATCAAAAAGCTACTCGTAATATGTTGACAAGCATCCACAACATATCTTTGTGGAGGAAGCGAATGGAAGGCCTGAGGTTTACATCTCTTACGGAGGATTTCATCCTTTTACAGATTCCTTCCGCGTGAGATATCGGCCAGGAATCGATTCCTCGACCTTTGGTAGATGCGTGACTACAAGAGCCACCAAGGCTCCCAAAAATCTTGACAATACTATAAAACTTGAAAATATCGAACTTTAGGAGAATCTTGCCTTTAAGAAAATGGCCATCGAAAGATATACTGTACTGTGTATTCCCTTCACTCATTATTGAGATACCTTAACGTCAGAAAAGCATTTAGTATGGATTCAGACTATTTAACTCTGAAGGAGATACTACTTTCTTATAGCATGTTCTTGATACTTAGCTCCCCACAAGAATATCATAATAGTTTTACCTCCTTAATATATAAATAGTAGAATTGTTAATAACAATGTTAATTCTAAAATTATAAGTAAAAGATTCCAAAGACTCTCTTGTATACGATGTTGAAAAGATTTTATTACCATGGGAGTGAAGAAATTCTAATCCATAGGCTCTCAAGGATCAACCAGGACAAGTCTGCAAATTCACAAAAATTCAAAAACTCAAAAAATCTAAATGCTTGCAAAAACTTAGAAATCTACAAATAAACCTGGACACCCATGAAAACTCGAAGCCTTTAAGGTCCACAAGTTAGCCTTACATTACATAACGCATGAGAATGAAGAAGTGTTCTTAGGTTATAATGTCCCAAATGACAGCCACCGCCTACTTATGCCGTTCAATTAATTTAGATCGTTCAAGATTTAAATTTACCTCGATGTGTACGGATCGCTACGTGTATTAGACGTGTCTAACATTTATGTAACGTAAGCTTCTACTATATCAGTCATATGCAATGTTTTTGGCGCCATTCGCGAATTGAACTTCTATCACCGCTATCGGAATGCGAATTTCAATAAATAATAATTTACAATCAAATAGAATCGTTATTTATTTACTCGTTTTTCCGAACATACCTCTTTAACTTGGAGACTATTTGAAAATCAATGGCAGATCAAAAAGTTAAGAGATCTAATTGGACTATGAATCAGCCTTCGATTGTAACGGAGATCTTTCAATACAGGCTGCAGGTGGGAAAAGAGGAGTAACGCTCTACTTAGAGGAAGAAAAACAGGGATTAACAACTTTTGACATCCCTTTTGTTTTGTAGATTCTTATTATAAAATCTCGGATCCCATTGTAAGTAGGTATAACATGTTTAACCCGGAATCAGAAGATTTAAGCTTTACGGGATCGTACTGCATCTCTGTTTGGTCAAACTATTTCCCAGATAACACACGTCTCTTTTGATTGATGACAGTTTGAATTTCCCGCGTTAACATTTCAGTGTTCTTCGCAGCTTTTAGAGTTGGCGGTGTTGCTAGTTGCCATTTAACCAGCCAATGGCGTACGTGTTATCATTATCATTACAACACCAAATCTAAATCAAGGATGTAGTGCTACCGGCTTTCAAGATATTTTTGTTTGCGAGAAATTCAAACTACCACTCTCATCAATCATCTTGGATCACTCGGTACCTGATATACTTATTTTTAGTATAGTTTATGCTTGTTACTTGTGTTATCTTAATATTCACATCATTTAAAATCAAAATAGTAGAAACATGTAGCAATAGTTACTTTTAGAATTTATAAATAAATAGGTTTGTGATCCAGTTTATACTCAAAATTGGTGTTAATGTTTACTCTAAATTCTCTATTTGTTTCTAAAATGCGAATCGGTTTCACTAACTTAAACAATAGCACAATACAATTTAGTGTGTCAATCTTTAATTTTAATAGAATTATTTGTCTACTATTGTCTAAATTAGCGTTAAAATAATTTAAGAAAAGATATCTTAGGAAACTAATCATAATTTAAACTTAATTTGTTAATAGGTTTCAGTAGCCTTCTGTTGTATGTAAATAAAAGTGCAATAATATCGTATAATAGAATAGCAATTCTGTTGAAAGAAACGTAAATTTCTCTCGTTATAATAAACTAGAAACCATGAAAATTTCTGCACAATACCTGTAGTTGGATGGATAAGTAGAATATTCATAGAAGATTGTATTGCATTTCTTAAATTGTTCACTTCTGATTTTAATAATGTACAAAGGTAGCACGTGCTAAGGAATATTAGTTATTGAATAAATAACTCGCGTATTAGTTATTACTATAAATTGAATATTATGATTGAAATTATACGTATTGTCGTGCTAATAATGGAGGTAATGTTAGGTGTAAAAAAATAATAGTAAGCTTGAGTTGTTTAATTACTATTTTCTGTTAATTAACGAAGAAACATGGAAATAAATTGCATTTGCGGTAGTAATTTTGCATTCGTCACGTTTCTAATTTCTAATTTGGTATTGTTTTTTATAGTAATTATTTTTTATTGCTGAGCTGTTTAATAGCTCTTCGGAAAAATTGCGTTAGGTTTAAATAATAAGAATTCTTATCATTTATTTATTATAGAATCTAACAGGAATTACAAATTAATTTCGTTTTGTAAACAAATCACAGTTATTTTTCTTTTATCTTTAATCTTGTGATTATGTGATCCATAAGGAAAGATAAGAGATAACACATTATTAAAGAATCTCCCATAATTCTATCAAATCTTAAAGGAATCCATATACGTACAATTTATTATTAAAAACTCATTCAAATTAAGCTATGTGTAAATAAAAAATAATAACAGCACCGAAACAATCAAGATTTGCATAAATAACAGGATAGCACATATTTTTAAGTTATAAATTTTTGTAAACTTAAACCATGTGAGAAAATTAGTTAACGTGAAACTCCATTTAACAAAAGAATGTTTTTTGTGTTAATGATATGCGGTTTGACGTGTAGGTATGTAAAATAACATACATAGATCTTGCTTTGCTTATTTATTGCGAATCCAGTACTGTTAAACGTTTAGTTATTTTTCGCATGATCTACTTCGGTTTCATATAGGCTGAATTGACCAAGTTGTGGTTTCACGCTGTATTCGATTAGAATCCTTTTGAAAACAGTTTTTGCATTAAATTCCGTTTCTTCTTTAATTCTACTGTATTGCCTCCAAAAAAATTAAAACTAAAAATTATACTGTGCAAGAAAGTAATTTGTAGAAAGTAAACCTGAAATTACAACGGCTAAATTTTTTTTAAGTGGCCTATTCGAAACTGCATTTTACTTATTCTTTGTGCTTCAAATAATCCAATTAATTTTTAAATTTTTGCACACGTTTCGCTCCAGTTTCTTAAGTTAAATTTTTTTCTACTTTTAGAATGTTTCTAAAATTTACAAACAGTTGTCTTGATATTATTATGCACTAAGATTTAAAAATGTGGTTGCTTCTTTCCAGTCTTACAGTTTCAGGAAAGTGCAATTTATAAAGTAAATAAGTAATAAAATAACAAAAGTTGCTGGATGAATTACTGGTTAAAAGGCAGTTACTGTTACGTAACAGTACACAAATATTTCAAAAACCGTAATAATATATTTACTTGATAAAATGTAGTGTATTAATATATTTGTTTATTATTTTCTAAAACCTTTTATTGCCCTTTTGAGAGTATCCATAAAAATTAAATGATGAGGTCGCGTCGGCGTCGTGCAGTTTTCGTCTTTCGAAATTCATTGGATTTTTCCATCTGAAGCGTAGGAACTTAAGTTTAGTTGGTCACCTTTTGACACTGTTTTGTTGCTAACAGAAATAGTTTCAAAGAAAGTGAACTGAGCTTTTGAGTATTTGGATAGTTATTTGATTTAAAGTTTCAATCTACGAGGGTGGTCTGAAAAGTTTCCGACCTAACAAAGATACAAGACATTTTTT
>VTPC01007675.1:0-76745 GCA_011009095.1 Ignelater luminosus
TACCGTTCAATTACTTATTTTCTTATTCGTTTATTACCACTTACATGTATAGGTTTTCTAATTAAACTGCAATACATGGTTTGTACTTAAATTAATGAAAGCTTTTCACAAATAAGATCATAAATTCTGTTACTTAAAGATCGTGTCTAACATAAGTATGGGGTTTCAAGCATAACATTAAAAATATTATTTCATGTATTTGCATAACAATGATAAAAATGGAATTCATAATTATGAAAGATGTTCAAAATCGTAATTTGATTTCACCGAACGATAGCAACAGATAGAAATGACGATAATGAAGTAAAAATAATACTACTGAGTTTGCTTAACATCGAAAACCGCGTAAAAATATCCGAACATATTATTGTCTCTAGAACTTTAAGAAATCATATTTCGAGAAAAAACTGTTAGAAGCAATAATAATTATATTTGAGGTTATAGATGCTAGAATCATCTATAAAGTCATCTAGCCCTCTCATTATCATTCACTGCTTTTCGTCAATTTATCGGAAGTAAATATTACAAAACTACCGGTGACGTCAAGATACATTTTACCCTTAACCTATCCGGTGAATTCTAAAACTTGCTCCACTACACCGTGGCAACGAAAAGCTGAAAGTTACATGATAGTTTTTCTTTAAGTACCGTCTCTTCTGGCAATCATCATGTTGATTTGAATCTTTTATATTGCAGCTCTAAATAGATCAATAAAACTGCAGTTGGACCATGCTTCTAAGTTGTTTAGTCGGTGTATGCATCTTCCACCTTGGTTTCTTCTTCTTTCTATTTTCCCTTGAATAATCATTTGCAGTGAATATGTTCTACTTTTCATTTCTCATTGCATAATCTAGATAAGTATTGCAGTTTTCTAATTTTGATAGAGTTTACATTTCCTTTTCTTTTCCCATCCTTCTCATTATCTCATCGTCTGTGATCCGGTCTACTCAACTTATTTTCGAAATTCTCCATGTGCCTATATTTCAAAAGCTTCCAGTTTGTCAATGGTGGTTTTTTAAAATTTAGGTCTCCATTCCGTAACAATGGGAACACGTTCCTTATCTTGAACACTGTCTTTGCTTGTCAAAATCTTGATTTTATCGTTTCTGTATGGTCATTATTGGTTGATTAGCTTGAGTTTTTGTACTTTTTTTTATCCCTGTTTCGTGATTCACCAGTTTTTCTTGTTGCCGCTGTTGAGCTTTTGAAATTATCATATATCTGTACTTTTTTTATAGCATCACGCCATTTTCTTTACGGGTTCCTACTCTCCGGTCAGTCAATTTTCGTAGATCTTCTAAATATTCTGCTAATTATAACCGTATCGTCCGAAAACCTTACGTTCTTCACTTCTATACCTGGTGTTTCTTCTTTTAGTGTTTCTTGAATGATTTCCTACAAGTATAAGTGAATAATATTGAAGAAAGTATGCATCTTTAGTGTGCGCCTCGTCGTATTTCTATTTTCTTTGACGCAGAGGCAAACCGCCAGCTTTGGGGCCTCTGGGCTAATACTGTTTGGGGGCCATCCCAATTAACCCGAATTTGGGCTAGTTGTGGAGACCATTCGCCATTTTACTAATAAACTGTTTTTTATCCATTTCTAAATAGGAAAAATTATAGTCAACAAACATTGAAGAATTTCTTTATTTTATTTGGTGCACTTGGATATACTAAATCCGCCCCTGAATTGAATTACATAAACAGCCTTCTTATGGAACATAATTTCACGGCGCGTTTCAAGGTTTTTGTCAAAATGTCTCTTCCCATTATGCGACATACAATTTAATCTTAGGATTTCATCAGTATCTAAAGGATATACTGACATCTGTATATGAGATTTTGGCATCAGACTAAATGTGTCGTCCAGCTACTTTTTCTTGCTTCTGATAATATTATATAGCTGTAATAAGAATTTTTATGGACTAGTGTTAATTGTAATACTATCAGATTTTGATAAATAAAAGAAAACAGCAGAAAGGCTCACGGTGGTGGGACAAACGTTTATTTCAAAAGTAATTTTATGGAACTAGAAGAACTTTGAGTCAGCTGAAGAATTCTACGTGTATATCAATGACCGATTACGAATATTTGGTTTTATTAATTGAGTGAAAAGTCACAACTTGAAACGACAGAAGAGCGTGCAGCGCTCTAAAACAACTTAAGACACGTCCAGAGCAAGCAACTCGCTAGAAAATACCCAAGGCTGCCGCTTGCAGAGGCAGCCTCGGGACGAGACAAGTATCAACTTTGCCAACCATACCTAGCAAAGTTTAAATTGTTATTTTTATTTTTTTCTGACTGTACAGGGGACCCCTTGATGGAACGGGGCCCTGGGCTGCAGCCCATAAAGACCATGCCTAAATCCTCCCCTGGTTTGACGTTTCTTTCCCTTCTTTTATAACTACAGTTGTATGTAATAAACGTGATGGCTAACAAGTCTGATGTCCTTCACATCTAATAAATTTTGAGCAGTTGAATGAGGCGCAGGGCTGGACTAATGCATAAGCAGACTAAGCACGTGCTTAGGGCCTCCGCTCAAAAAAGGCCCCCGAAAGTTTGTATTATATATTTCTTTTTAATTCATAGATATATAAAAATAATTTGTTAAACTTTTTCTGGAGATAAACAAAGTATTTTTAAAATATAATTATAAATTAATTATGTTAATTAATTTCATTGTAATCATTTTTTTAATAAAAACATTGATTCAAAATTTAACTTTAAAGTACCCGCCATAATGAATACTGTCGTAATGCGTTGATGCGTACCAACCTTAGAATGTAGGTACCAACGTTGACACCAACAAATACAAAAGGTTATGTTGTGCAAAATTAAATATTTGTGCTGATCCTCTTTAAAGAGAAGTGATGAATAGTTTTAACAGTTATTTATTAGAAATGTGTAAGTATATTGTGAACAGTGTTGGGTAGGATCTAGATTCAAGTATCTAGATCCTGGATCTAGGGAGATCTTGTATCTGGATCTAAGTACTCTTTTGAAGAATATCTTTTGATCTGATCTAGATATCAATTGAATGGATGTTAAGTCTTTAAATCCAAGATCCATACCAGATCAATCGAAGTAATTATATTTAACTTTTGAAAAATTTTCTTTTTAATATTCAATTTCCGATCTATCACACAATGGAAGTTAATACTTGGAACCATAGAAAAAAAGGCAAGCCCATTTAAAAATAAATTTTTTTTTAAGCACAATAAAAACTATTCTGCTATGTTTTGCATCAAAATTATTAAACGGTTTTATCATAAAAACAAAATTTATAAATGTATTAATTTTCATTAAGTATTATACCCATAAAATATATTTAAGAAACCAGCAACCACTTCGTAGTTCTTAAATGTTCTAGGTTTAGAAGCAAAAGACACAACAATGAACAAAAATACGGTAATTCTGTATTTTCACATAGTTAATTAGAAGTCATGCTGTCTCTCAAATTATTTCTATTATGTTGGTACCGTTTGTGCAGCATGTTTTTGTAATTGTCACGTATAGAAGGTTTCGTGTCTTTTAAAAGTAATTTAACAAATTTAAAATTTCCAGGATTTGAATCCTTTTAACCAGATGTTAGGCATGGTCTCTCGACTTTTCTCGTGAAATACAGCAATAGGTAAAAGAATTCATTCAAAGACATCACAATACCCTCTTAAATCAATTTTGTCATCAACCATTAAACGATTAGCATAATGGTGTACTTTGACCAAGATCAATTTAATATTTATATGCTGTATGTAAACTTTATGCATGTAATATTACATTTCTTAAAATGCAAATAATAAATCTATTCTGTATTATTATTTATTATTATTATTATCGTTTCCTGAAACAAAAATAAAAAGTATTTAAGAAGGATGTAGATACTTTTTGATAGATCTTGGATCTGTATCTAGGTACATAATTAAACAGATGATCTTGCATCTGAACTAGATCCAGGTTTGAAAAAGTATCTGGATCTGGAACTAGATACCTAGTGGAAGGATCTTCCCCAACACAAATTAGGCTCGTTAAGCCATTTCCCAGATTGTGGGATTTTTCTGAAAACATGAAGTATCTCAAATTCAAGTTTAAGAAAACAGTATCATAATGACCATAAAATTACGCATATTTTCATGTGAAAAATTTGTTTGTCAGACCAATAGTTTATGAGATAAAAAATAAAACGTCGATATTTTAAAGTAAGGACTCATTCTAAGGGAAGGGGCCCCCCACAATGTGCAGTGCTTAGGGCCCGTGAAGATATTAGTCCGGCCCTGATGAGGCGATCGTGACGGACTTTATCAAAAGCTACATATAGTGTGGTTGGTTGAAATCTATACATAAACAGAGCCTCTCTTGTCCCTAAAGCATTTCTGAACGAGCAACGCAAATTGTGTTACTCTGATATCTTGTTCTAGTTTCTTAAAAATTCGTTGGTAAGAATATTTCAAATGTGTGGCTGACTGTTCGATAGCTTTTTTGAACAAGCGTAGTTTTCATTTACTAAACAAAAAGAGCAGCATCGCACGAATATTGCAGTACATAAGAATAACTATATTTTTCAGAGTATTATACATCCACTAAAGAGAGCTTTTCACTAAAGTTTTTAGAATTTTTTATGAATAGATTTCAAAACAGAATAAATATGTCAAGTACAAATACTTCAACATAAAGAGAAGAGATGGTTTTTGCAATTTCTTATACATAATTCGAAAGTCGGAATTTATCTCTAATCCTAATTATTGCTCTTCACAAAGGATTTCCCCCGTAGATATTAGACTATTAGCTGTATAAAACCTGACAAATAATATGAACTAAACACATTTACTGTGCCCCCGGGGAGTAAAGGGTGAAAGGGTTGTTTGTCGAATATCGAACGGTGGGGTAACATCCCTGGGTTGCCAACAGATGTAGCCGTTCGATGTGACGTCATCACTCCTGGCTAAGTCGTGGCCGGGGATGTATAAGCTTCACCTAATAAATATAAATATTTCTGTTGTTATTAAATAACATATTGTAAAATATAGAAAATTTATTTTTTAACGCATAAAATGCTCATAACGTAATAAAATAAGTGAAAAAATTAATAATTTTATATGTGTAAATAAACCGAAAACGAAACTGTGTCTCTGTGTCGTTCTGCACCCTCATTTCTAGGGGTAGCTCGTGTTCATTGTTAATGTGCATGAATGGACCTCCTCTAGCCTCACAATCGGAACCAAAAATGCTCATTTCATCCTTTTCTTATTGTGATAACCAATGAATGAAACCTGAAAAGACCTCTGAAGATAAGAGAGCTTACTAAACAAAAATATCTCAGATATTTACTATCTGCTCAGTATTTGATGTGATATTTTCGAGTGAAAGCAGTTAACGAAGGAACGATAAAAGTTCCATAAATAAAATAAGAAAGTAAATGCAAAGTATACGTATTAAAACTGGGAACAGTAAAGGGAATTTCTGGACGCCATCGCAATCGCCGCCGGGACAGAGACGCCAGATCTAATTCTGGAAGGAATCTAACGAATGAAGAATCCGTTTTACGTCTAGGCTTGATGTAAGTACTTAAAATACTGGGTTCATAAATGTTAATATACCTACTATTTGAAAGCTACGTAGAATATATCAAATTATTTAAACAACTATTGTAAATATTAAATATGTTTAAATTTTATAAAAAACCTTGATTTATTTATGGAATCTGGTAGATGATAAGAACTGTAAGATGTCTTTGTTTGCTTTAATTTCTGATTTTATTTAAGTAGGGAATTTAAAATTAACGTCAATTGATTTTGCATTATTTTAGAAATTTAGATTTTTGGTTAAAGCCAGTCTAGTTAAACATTAAAAAAATTATTAAAAAAAAACTCAAAAAAAGATTGACATGGAAAACTACAAATGATAATAGATTCTATGAGAAAATTGTTAGCTGGTCTAATAAATAATTAAAGATTAAAGGTCTATAATACAGTGCGGGGAAATAACAGCTGCTACATTTTTAGTTCATTAAATATTCCGTAACTTGAGTTTAACCTATTTTTTCCAATTTTTCGATATCCATTTAAATCATTGTTTTTTTTCGAAAGTAACAAACGAGACACAAAATAAAAGAAATTGCTTGGTACATATTATTGATTAAATATTTCGTTTTAACAGTGTTATTCATTCTAATCGAAAATGTAGTGACCCACAATGATTATTCTTATATAGAAACAATCTTACTGAAAATGATCAGTGTTGATTCAGTAGTAACAAAATTACATTTATTAATTAAATTGATGTTTGATAATTTTACGTTATATCAATATTTTTGTTAAGCAACTGATATCTCCGATCTCCATTAAGTATAGTAAACATGATGAAAATCAAAACAAGCTGGGATGTATATTTTTATGGTTTCAGACTTATTCTTGTACTTCTTTTGTAATAGAAAACCAAGCTCCTTGTATGTTTCTATAAATTTGAAATATTTCACCCTTAGAAATTAGGAGGATGTTTACGTAATGTAACACATTTATCCATACAAATATAACACGAAAATCTGACTCTAGTTTCACTTCAAGATAGGCCTATTACTTACAGAAGACGTCTATCCATTCATGTACAAGGGTTAGCTTATGCAAACAAAATCTGACGTAAGACGTTCAATACTGTTTATATAATGCGATGTATTAACAGTGTTTTCTGCTGTTTCGTTTGTGTTAACACATGTAACGTTATGTTATGATAAGAAAGATAGATCGAAATAAATTGGTGGTTTTATGTGGCATTTCGACAGTTTTTTCGATTTGCTTGAGTTCAATTATATTATAGTCTGTACTCTGCACACTGTTATAAAAGAGCAGCACGTGACGTTTACGTAGATATACATGTGTTTATATAAGACATTTACGAGAATTTACACCTAGTAATTTATTAATCTATTATTTGCCTCAGCAATTCATTTTTAGTATAGTCCGCTAATACTTCGGCTTTTTATCTACTTAGACAGTGATAGGATTCCGACAGCCAGATTCCGGCAGTCGAGATTAACGTCTATTGATATATAATCCTGGCAGTGTAGTTTACTTTTGAATGTTAGTATAAAGCCTGCAGAAAGAAAATATGAACTAGAAGGAAAATGGAAATAAGCTCGCAATTTTCCATGATTTATATTTGCATAAATCCAAATGAGATCTATAATCAAATATCAAAAGTTCCTATAGCCTATAGCTACTAATTTGTTGCTTTAACAATTAAGTTGTTGTTGCGTATCTTTTACATACGACTCTGCAATTAGCTTCAGTAAACTTACTTTGTAAGATTGTATTAAAAAACTAACTGCTTTGAGCCTTACGCTGAATTAGTAAGAGAAACATGGTATAACTATAGGTATCGGCAGAAACAATGCTAAGGGAGGGTAACTACTACTAACGATTTCTGTTGAACATTGGTAGAATTAGAAAGACTTTACTGCAGACACTGTAAAGGTCTGCTAAAATATTTTGCTACTTGTTTGTATTGAATATTAATGAATGGTCATGACTACTGTCGGAATGGTTTGTCAAATAATTTCTTATTGCCGGTATGTCATCCCAAACTATTCAAAGAAAATTCGATCACTATTGCCGCCACTATTTTTACTTTTCCCCGACAAGCTTTGTAGAAATTATTTTTCTCTTTTTCCTCTTTGATCAATGGTAGTCAAAAGTACCTCTTTTGCCTGAATCTACCGATGCTCTTGGCTCGAACAATAACTACAGTTAACCAAATGTGTTAACTCGGTCTATCAATATGTGATCATATTCAACCATAATATACCGTGAGAATTATATCTCAATTGTTTGATGATCAAGACTTACGTATTACTGAGGTTACAATTTTTTCTACCATATAAATGTAATGTTGCGCAAGTTGTTTAAAACTTTTGGACTTTATTATTTATCACATTATGGGAATCATTTTATCACTATAGGTTAGATACTTGGATTGATCAATATGTTCTATAGCTTCTCGTTCTTCAAATGCATATTGTTTAACTCGACTGTTTTATTCGTCATAGAATACCCCTTGGTATATCTAGGAAAATAGAGTGTTTAAGGTATGGATTAGAAGAATTCTTAAATAATATAAACATCATCAATTCATGCATTAAATACAGTGAACAGTAAATTTTTGCCTCGTTCTGGACTTCCCATCCTCGTCCCCATTCAATTTACATAAATATATCTAAAAGGAATAACTATGCAACTTTAAAACATCTGGGAATGCAAAGCATAACCACAACGAACTCCGTTTTGTTACTTTTTTTCAAACTTCGGCGACCATTGTAATCATGTTCCCGAAGAGATATCAAAAAACGTTGTGTTTAGTTTTTGATGTAGAATCCAAATCTAAAGTCAAAATTTCAAAATTTAAAAAAAATGCGGACAGACAGACACACAGACTTCGCAAATTCAGTAACAACTTCTTTCGGAGTTCGTTGAAAACACAAGACCTAATTCAAGTATTTCATTTGTATTGTTATCAGGTTGCAGTCGAAGCGGGTCATCACTCGTGCTATGTGACAGTATTCTTTGCAAGTATCTATTGTTTTATTCAGATTTTAATTTATAATATTGTCATTTTGAAATGTCAAATTGAATTTGAATACCGATGTAGCCTAACAATTCACAACTATCAGCTGCTATCTACTTCGTAAGCAACGTTGTCATTCAGTACTAATCATGACGTTTTTTTTTATTGCATGGTATGTTTGATACATTTCGTTTTTTGTTTAGCTTGCCAATCAACAGAATCTAATTTAGGAGCATTTCACATAAGATAAATCTTTTGATAAATCCAGAAATCTACGTTTATGTATTACTATTGACCTGCATACTGTTGGAGATTTGAAATAATCCTATATCAAAATGGTTAACTTTGATATTTTGATAAGTAACCATGAACCATAACACATTAGCTTTCAAGACCGATAACTCTGTAACTAACGTTCATGTTTATAGTCAGTACTTGACTCAAACTTCAGCAAGCATAGCGCGGATCAGCACGAATGCTCAGATCACAAGCTAAACCCAAATCGCATGTTTCTTTACTTTAAATCTGAGCAGAAGTCCGGGTTCGTATTTCAGAGGTAAATCTCAACTGTAGAACATTAGAGTATGCTTGAGTTTGAGTTTGACTTAATTACTGACTGTAAATGTGGGCATAAGGTGAATTTGAGAAATTTCTTGTCTAATAATCGTGAAACAATGAGTTTTGAATGAGTAAAAAAATGAAGACAAGGACATTGTCAGGTTTATAAAAGTACTCAGACTAAAATCGTTTGGCCATCTTGCTAGAAGTGACAGACACTAGAATTAGAGGAAGATCAAGAACTAGGTGAAGTGATTGTGTAACGGAATAGCTAAGAAAGATGCATGTCAACAATTGGAAAGAAGCTGTGAAGAACCGAAGAAGATGGAGGAAGATAATTGAAGCTGCCACATCATACATTCAACTTTGAGGAATAATAGAAGACTTGGAAGAAAAGGAATGATTCACCTCAAAACTTAAATGGATCGATGATCTGGATGTAATTTTATGGGATTGCAAAACCGAGAGAGAGAGTAAAACATGATTCCACTCTATCAATCTGTCAGTGTTATTTATTTACAACAATTGTATTAGTTATTACCTCATCTTTGTTGTTAAAAAATTATCGTACTAAAAAAGATTTTTTTCTTTATCAATTTTCTTTGTTACTCAGTAGTTCAAACAGTAATTACTTAAATTAAAAACTGTTCCAACCTTCTCAATTATAATAACAAAACTGTATCGATGTCGATAAATTTCACAAAATAATTGTCATAAAATATCATACATTTTTCAAAAAAACTGTCATAAAGTCATAAATAGATTTCTTAAAGTATCAGTGATAGGCCTGCAAAAGAAAATGCATACGTTCAACTAGTAACTTCCACGGTTTTCATTTTATTGATATTTTAGAACGTGAAGGTTGACAACACCAAAACACAAGGTTAATTTTAGATTAATTTTTATTTTTTTGCGAGGAAACAATTTTTTTCTAATTGTCGCCATTGAATAAAACATTTTTTTCTGTATCAGCAGGAAAGATGTTAGCTTCTTATTTGTATTTTCTCGTGATGGTGTGGATTGCCTAGATATTCTTTGAAGATAACGGAAATATTTGCAGTAACAGTATATCTGGTTTTTGAAAAGTGCTTAGAAGGTCACATAAAATATTTCATTTTAATTACAGTGTGCGATTTAAAATCTGGGTACATACATAGGTATTATGAAATCTAGAGTAGTAGATGTTAATTAACGGTATTTTTGCATTCAGATTTAATGAAAGAATCGTGTGAGATGATTTTTACTCATTAGTATTTACTTAATTTGAAGATGTATATTTTTAGTTGTGCAAGCAGTTATAAAATATTTCATGGTTTACCATATCTCTTACTTTTAATTGTTTCTGTGAAAATAAGGATTACATTATGTACATAAACTCCGAAATGCAATAATTTATTGGTTCTTTGCAAGATAATTATAGGAAATGACTTCTGAATATTAATAAAATATGCTGGTTAAAATTTTATGAGCAAATCCTTATAATCTCCTTAAAATAGAACAAACTCATTCGAAGCAGAAAGTTTTCAGATTGTCACAATTGGTTTTCAAGGTCTGTTTGTGTTGAAAACTAGTTTTATCTTACTGCTTTTATTCTTTTAGCTATCACGCCTGAAATTTAAGTTCCTTTTGAATGAAATGTCTGTACTAAAATTCTCCCTAAAGGATCTCTTAAACTAATCAATTAAATAAACAAAAATTATTTTATTTACATTACTTCTTCAGTGGTATACGACTAGTAATCCCGAACCGATATAAAATTCATAATCCTTCTCGAACACAATCGACAAGGAAGAATTAGCAAAAAATCGTATCAAGACTGCACAGTAAGAATTGGGAGCAGAGTAGAACAGATGCAAAAAGATTTGAAATTTGGAAAAATAAAAGATGTGAGCAAAATCCGAACCATTTAGGTAAGAGGGGAGAAAGATAGTTGCAGGATAAAACTTACACAACTTGAGGAATTGAAAGGAAAATAAAAAGAGAATTGACAAAGTAAATTAAGGAAGTTAACCTCCGAATGGAGTCTACAGAATTTTGTGGAAAGTAAAAAACTCCAACGGAATTTACAAAAAAAAGCATTTGAGGAAAAACTTATACCGGGTGCTGCATCGGCTAACGCAACATAGGAAATTCCATGCTAATTTTAAAATGTTTAGATATTGGCTCCCCTAATTATTTTAGCACTAAACTTTCCTTAGGTTTTTTGAAGGGCATTGCAAGATGATATACACTGAGCAATTAAACATAACTTGCATGTATTTATATGCAAAATTGTACCTCAATTTTCGCGAATTCGACTTACGCGGTTATCGCTCGGTCCCACCTATCGCGTAAGTGCGGGGTATTACTGTACAAAGAAAACGTACGTTGTTACAGGTACAAACACTCAGACAAATTATGCAAAACATCTCATAGAAAATAGTTACCATGTGACCATAAACAACCACATTACATTTTTACACTTTTGCAATTTACAAACGCAAAGTACCTTTAATGTATTCGGGCCGATGCGACGTTCCCATTAAGGTTTTTCCATGGTTTTCCTTAGTGATAAAGGCAAATTCCGTAACAGTATTCTTCCACGGTCCTGTAAACACAACAATACCGTCAACACATTTCAACCAGCTTCTTCCCCATATCAACAAGAAACCGCCCGCCGTTCACATCGCGCCCGTGATCATCTAGGATGTCTCAACCGTCACCACAACACAGTACTACATCACTGTCACCAGATTACTACAAAACTTAGCGTTCGCGTTCCACTATGAGAAAACTCAGAGACATTATATGTCGCACCCTCCCAAAAAATAACTTTACTGTTCGATCAAAGAAGAGTCGGATTTTTAGAATGGCCTCCGGTTTCTTTAGAAAACCCGACCGCAATAGTGATTTGCCGTTGCTACCGAAAAATGAGGTAAACGGAAAGTTCCCTAAGTTTTATCGGTACTGATATACAGGTTCTATTTTGTGTCTCTATATCTGTTTTTATCAAAAGCTTCATGTATTATCATTGTAAATAAGTCAGGTCTAATAGTTTCATAGTTTGATTAAATCGAATAAATAAATCTTCTCCATACATACCAATAATATCAAACGTGGGCAGTGTCGGACTGTGGATATGAAGGCCCACCGGAAACTCTACGAAGTGGGCCCCTCTGACAAATAGACCTGCAAATGTTAGAAAATGAGATTAAAAGTTTAGTGTTACTATTATTTATTCTTACTGTAAAGAAGCTAGATACAAATCAAAATAAAAGCCGATCTTGGTCATACCAACATAATAAATATTTAACATGGAATCTTTATAAAATAAAATATACTTTATGACCCCGAATTGACTTTATACAAGAGAGGAGACTTTTTTATTATTGGTTTTAGAGCAAAATGTCATTCTTGATCAAATTTTTCGCTTGTTCGGAAACTTCCAGTAATAGTAATAAAATGTTGATACAACCAACAGTAATGAAGAGAACTCAAAACATTATTATTGCAAGAAAAAACGATTAAGCTCCAAATTTTTTAAAAAATCGTGTTCGCTGTTTGCGTGTGTAGGTCAAACATGGCATTCTGATTTTCGAATAAATTTGGTACTTATCTAGTCGTCTTTTCATGCAATAACAATGAACTTCTTAGAAATTCCTGCTTTATTGCTGGTAGTATTACAAAAATCTTGTTAGGGAGTTTTGGAACAACCAGGAAATTCTATCAAAAATGACATTGACTTTAAAACCAATAAATAAAAACGTTTTCTCTCTTGTGAACTCAATTAGGGGAAGTACAAATAACACCGTGGTGATAAAAATAAACAGTTAACCACTTTTAAAGTAAAAGATGAGAGCCATATTTGTTACTTATCTTTCCGAGCGTATCAATTATGGTGCCGTAATTTATATCAAGTAACAAATCTCTCTCTACATTCAATAATCTAAAGGCCCCCAATCTCTCTTGGCTTAACAGGGACCTCAACCTGGTTAAAAGAATCTTTGTTTTGTTAAGCACCCTTTCACATGATATTTGCGTGCAAGATAGAGTAAGGAGATACTTGTAGGCCACATAAAGATTGGAATAAGCCGCTGTATGAAGATTATATAACTCCAAAATTTTAAAGCAGCCAACGCAAGAACCATCTTGGTAAACAATTTGTCTGTCCAAGTCCAGATTTTCATCCTCACTGTCGGCATCGCTGTCTTCAAGATAAGAATCCTCATCACAGGAATCTTTCAACAGACTATCCGCCGTGGAAACACTGGGTGACTGTTTTAAATCCTCGAAATTGTGAGAAAAGTTGATGAGTTCATCTATTATTAAGCTCGGGTCAACTTTGAATTGTTGCGAACGATTCTGAATTTATATTTTTTGCATTCATCCGGAGTTCTTTGAAGTTGCAGGAATCAAAATAATAAAAACTGGTGTAAGTGTTCTCATGGTCGGTGTATCGGTGCTTTAAACTTTGCATTATTTGATTGATAATCACTTTGTATGTGTCTATTTCAAATTTTTTAGATGGTCCTTGTTGGCTGATTGTGCTGCTTTCATTGATACATTCTTCGCCAGGTATTTCTTTAACTTTCCTTTGACGAGTGGCTGGGAACTCTGTTTCTATATAAATACCAGTCTCTCCAAACAAATCATTTTCATATATCGTATTTATAAACTTATTAACCTCACTAACAATTTCTGCAATACTGTCGTGTAATTGTTCAACTTTTTTCTTGGCGTTTCTAATATTATTAAAAGCTTGATTGATATCAAGACCTTGTGTTTGTAAATAATTTGATGCTGGTGTAAGATGTTGAAAAACCGCTATAAAGGTAAAAGCTAATACCAATGTTTCATAACTTGTCCAAGCATCTAACAAGCTTCTGGCGTGCGTCGGAAGAGGTTCTGCCATCGAAGTCGTCACTAACAGAAATTGTATGAAGCACAACTAAAAGTATCGAATATAATTCATTTTCTTGGTTGTTAATGGACCCAAATATTGTTTGCAAAGCTTTTGCTTTACTCAACCAACGAGTGTTACAAATTTTCTTTAATCGACGATTTGATTTCCAAGCTCGGTCTTCCGTAATGCATCCCTTTTATAGGAATCAGTCATAAAGACCCTCGTTCTGTTCAGTAATTCATACAAATTTTTACATTTCACGCAACTTTCTGTGGTGTCACATACGACTAGATTTAGAACGTGAGCGTAACCATGTATATAAAAAAAATGTGGTGTTAGAATTTCTTAAAATTTAATTTGAAGTCTTCGTACATAGGGCGACCTTGTTTCGTCTATTATATGAAAAAGATTGTAGATGCGGGGCCCAAAAGAGGCCGTCTCGAGGGCCCACCGGGAAATTTCCCGGTGTCCCGGCGGCACAATCCGACACTGAACGTGGGTAACTACTTTAGGGCGAAAATTGCTGACTGAAGAGTACGCCGGTAAAGATTCTAAAAAGTCACTAAGAAAATGTCTTCGGACACTTTTGGTAGTTTAGAGATTACATTGAACATTATGATAATCTCCGATTGTATTCCGGTTTCTTTATTTTTAATTGATTCATACAATAATATTTACTAAAAGATAATTTACTACAGTTTCAATACGTGTAGATTGAAGATCTTTGTTTGTAGAGAAATATTTATGTTGATCTTAACCAAATTTACTGAATTCATCAAGAATATGCAGAACTGACTTGTTGATCTTGCTACTTCTGTATTCAACAACAAACTGATTTTCGAACAACCGTACTCGTGTAAGAAGACATTAACGCACGTAGTTGCTACCATAGTAAAGGTAGAAAATAAATAGTTAACTGGCAGAGTTGTATTAAGAAATTAAAATGAATTATTGAATGATTATTTCTGATTTTATTATTTACGTTTTTCTCTTTTGCTATTTTCAAGTGATGACGAGTCATATTAATGATTTTTTAAATAACATTACACATTTCTTGACGGTTTAACTCTGCTTTTAATGTTTATATACCCTTCAAGGCCTTAAGCTGTATATATACCTGACCTATAGTATAAAATTGTTATCGATAAATACGAAAATAAAAACAACTTAAAATAATTATCCAAACAACTTAGAATAATTATAATTATTAAAAGTTGTTTGGATTGTGTTATTAGAACCGAATTAAAATATCGGAAAAAAAGGAAACGCAAGCTATTCGAACATATTGCTAAAGATTAGTGACAAATTACAGAGTAGGTCAGCGGATTCGATATCCATTATGATGTATAAGCCCTGTTGACTACAACTTTAGGAAACATTACTAAAGTTCATTTAAGTAGAAGAGACAGGATTAGTGACATAGTAATTATTCTGAACATGTCTCTGAACCTCTGACCTACACAAAATTTCTAACTCAGGCTTAAAGCTATTAGGAGTCTGAAAATTCTCAGATAGTATATGAACTCGATGTTTAAGTTGATGGTAACTATGTATAATTTGCTAGCAGTATTATATTCTGCAAGCTGTTTCTATACTACAAATACACAAAAACGTTAAGAATTTAGAATTTACTTGCAGAATAACTTTCGAATAGAGTTAAATTCTATTTAAATGAACTTACTGATTATAATTAATGTTTTAATTATCCTATACAAATGTTAAATTACTGTTTATATATTAATAAATTATTATGATTCAAACAGAAGAATAACGTATAATAAATATTCAAGAGTTTACTAAACGAATATTAATGATTTTTATAATAGTAATTATTCAAATTAAGAAAAATACTAATGAAACCTAACAAGACCTTCTCTGTTTTCTCCCTGCAAAACGCATCTGGTTTTGAATTGGGTAATACTCGTAGTGTTATATCTAAGAGTATTATTAAGCATTAAAATACTCGTTTTGAAAATAAAATAATGTGGGATATGTGATAAGTAGTGTTAGAGCTTAGTTCAGCGGGATAAAACTATTTTTCTAGATACTGATTCTTGGCAAATCCGACCCTTAAAAAGCGCATACATTAACCAATTTCTGCTTCGAACAAAATTAGGCCTTTTCGCTTTTTGGCAGGTCTAACTTGTCTACACTCTAATAAAATTGCCAACAAAATCTTTTAAACAAACCCATTTATTATTGACAGAAACCTGAGAAATACTTACTTTAGAATTGGTTAAATTTTATTTGGTAAAGGAGTGTTCCATTGTTTGTTAGGTTACTTTCTGTGGTTGCCAGGTGTCAGTTCTTGCATTTTTGTACGGTATACCATCTTTTAGCTAATTGGTTGCTACTAGTACTAGAAGGTTTCGTGCTATACTTAATATTATCTGTGTCACATAAGCCTGCTATAAATATGATTACTTTACTTTGGCATCCGAAAAAGGCAGATAAGATACTTCCAGATGGGACGCAATCACCTTATAGTTGGAGCTAAGCCCGCATTCGGGCCATACAAAATAAACACATCAACTATTCCAAATACGTTTAGAGCTATTGTAGGAAAAACAGTATTCGACAGTAAGAAACCAAGAAGTCAGAAAATAATACAGTTGAAAAGAAAGAAAAGACACTTTGAACAATCAGAAGTCTAGTTTATTAAGGTACTTTTGCATAAATGTATATATGCATCGATCATTCGCAATAAGTTCGAGTTATCAAGAACTTCGCGTTATTGAGGTTCGACTTATTAAAGTTTACATGATAAATGGAAATGCCAAAATTTCTACTAAAGTGCTGTTTTTACGAATTGGAGATTTTTGCTCAAAAATGTTTTAAGAGTTTAGCGATGTGTGCGTTGTATGTGTCAAAATGGTTTTCGATACCTAGAAACTTTGGCATTTCCAGTCACATTGAAGATGCTACAAATGATTCATATAAATTGCTAAAAACTTGAAAGCACGGTAGTAAGGAAAACCGCTTGAAAGATGGCTAGAGAAAACAAAACAAAGCCGATCTGTACCGGAAAAGGCGTGCGTTATTAGATAGTAAATGTTTACTAAAATTCAAAAATCTTCTCTATCCTTTCCTAGAAGCTATTCATTGTAACGGAACCTTGCGTTACAAGAACTTAAATTACTAAGGCGCTTTTTGTCTTAGGCGGGCGAGTCTTAGATGGTAGGCTTGAGCGTGAGATAAGGAGGTTATAAAGGGTGATTCTGAAATAAAGGGTATCCTCTTAAAGGTGGATAGCGGTGTGATAGTACATACATTTGCGATAAAAAAAAGGTAGGTAAAAATTGCATATTTTCCGAGAAAAAGACTTTTGAAATTTAATCGCTAAGCCAAGCCGGTCCTGCTCTCATACTTTTACTTAAGTAAAAATCGATAGGGGTTGACTGACCCTCCTTGTCATTGGCAGGTAGCTATTTACATATGTAAGGGTCGGAACATGTTGTCACAATCAGTCGGTCTTTCACTTTCCTGAGAGTGACAAGGTGTGAAAAAATTTAAAGCGAGCGAGATGTTTTCCACTCAAGAGTTGGCAGACATAACTTTAATGTATGAAGAATGTCATTATAATGTAGAAGCGACAAAACTACTGTACGCCGATCGTTTTCCACAACGAGGACAGCCTTCGCGGAATACAATACTGCAAACGATACAACGACTTCGTGATACAGGTAGCACCGTCGCAACATATGAAGGCCGTGGACAAGAACGAGCACCGCACTTTCTTTAAGCGGAAGAAGATTTATTAGATATGATTAATGAAGATCCTACAATAAGTACCCGCGGTATCGCACGCGACGTGAACGTTTTCCAAGCAACAGCGCATCGGATATTAAAGTCGTACTTATTACATCCCCATCACGTACAACGGGTTCGGCGTTTAACTGAAAATGACTTTGCACCGAGACGAACATTTTGTGAGTGGTTTCAACAAAAAACAATGCAACAACAGGAATTTGTAGAGAAAGTACCGTTTACGGATGAGTGTTGTTTTACGCGAGACGGTATCTTAAATTTTCATAACGTACATTATTGGAATGACGCTAATCCTCACCTGATTAGGGAAAATAAATTTCAATGGCGGTTTTCTATTAATGTGTGGTGTGACATTTTAGGAGACACATTGTTTGGACCATTTATTTTACCACAGCGGTTAAACGGAGACACGTATCTGGAATTTCTAGAAAACAGGTTGCCAGATATGTTGGATGATAGACCTATAGAAACTCGTAGGCATATTTATTACATGCATGATGGAGCCCCTCCGCATACTAGCGTACGTGTGCAGGGCTATTTGAACAAAATGTTTCCCCATCGGTGGACTGGTCGCGATGGTCCCGTATGCTGGCCTGCTCGTAGCCCTGACATAAATCCTCTGGACTACTTCTTGTGGGGTCACATGAAGTCTGTTGTATATCGCACGGAAGTCGAAAACACGGAAGACCTTCAACAACGCATTTTAGCAGCAGTCACAGAAATTCGAAATACAGCTGGAATATTTACTCGTGTGCGTAACAGTTTTCACCGACGCATAGGGGCTTGTCTTCAGGTCGACGGTGGTCATTTTCAACATTTGTTGTAATATTTTGGTAAGTTGCCCGTCTTTCAAGTAATAAGGTGATAACATGAATGCGTAAACGTCGCGATACTCTGTTTAGTCTTTACAAGAAAACGAAAGAAGATTGAATTATGAATTATGGCCCTTTTTCGTGCGCTTTTGAATGAGATTCGCATTTCTGACATTAACAAACGAAGTTATATTTTCGCGTTAAATAGGCAGCGGTCAGCGACCTTCATTTTACTATTGAAATATGTTTTTAGAAAAAGAAATTGGAAGTACCTAGTTGTTAGGGTAAAGCCAGTGCCTTTGAAAGAAGCAGGTACCAAATATTTAATCTCCAAGAAAACGTTTTGACGAGAAACCTTTTTATAATTCTCGCTTTTTTGGATTAAGAAGTAAACATGATGGGGGGTAAAATAAAGTTGCTGTACTTGCTTAGTTGACAGGCTTACTCTTTACTACTTGCTCGAGATAAAAGAAGGCGATAGCATATGTTAAAAGGAACCGCTATTTCGCCGAAAGCATGGTAAATCAACAAAACCTTTCTCGCACTTTAAACGCTTATAATAGTTTTTCTGGTTTCTACAATGCCATAAATAACCTACGGATACGTTTATAACATTTACTTTTTGATCTGCAAACGGAAAAATATTAAAATTTTACTGTTAGTGACTTTTTTCTGTAAAATTCCGAAGAACCAAAAACTTCAATAAGCATTATGATACATAAATAAAAATTGGTTGATTTTATGGAATTGAGTTAAATACAGAAGCGATAATTAGTAGTATCTTCCATAATGTTTTCTATTCAAATGACTAAATAATAATAAGGAATTAAAATGTTGCTTGCGAGACCGGAGTCTAATTGCTCGTGACATAAATTATGCTATTATCTTTTTACTGTCTTAATACATTTCAACAACCCTGTCTGTTAAACATATCACAATTTCTTTGATCTCCTCAACTTCAGATTTAAGAAGGGAAAGTTGAAAATGTCCAGGGGGTAGTTTATGATGGCATTTATTGTTCATTGTGCTACTACACCTGCGTTAGTTCAAAGAAAATAGGCATGTCTGGCAAATTTTCATTCTTGCACTACAATGGTTTTACAACAACCGTAAATCTCCTTAACTTTCACTTTTTACTCCGAAGGCGAGAATACAAAGAACACTTTCCTTTTTCTAACCAGAGGCGGCTTCAGTATTTAATATTTCAGAAAATTGTGAAAATTTTCAACTTTCACGGAGACACTTCGTTTCTTCATTTTTTGTCTTCTTTTAGCCTCACTTATCACCTATTAAAAGGATACCCTTTATTTCAGAATCACCCTGTATATACAATAAAATACCAAAGATAATTAATACATATATTTAAAAAAACCAATCAAGAAAAAGGGCGCCAGTGTTTTTATAAACAAAAAACGCAAAATCAACAAATATAAATAATGGTACAAATGCAGACAAGTTCTAATTATGAATTGCCATCAATATAATAGAAACATTTTATAATGATAAAACACTTTTTGACCCTACTGCGAAGAAAAGCTAAATGAGCGCTCAGTGCTAACCTCTGGCCAAGCATAATTCCATCTAAAGGTTCGGAAAAATAAATTAAATTCTTATTGGAAAATGACAAAGAAGAATGTCTGTTGAACTAATCACTGAAACCAGTCAACAATAAAAAATAGGATTCTTACGTTTCCAACACCTAAACGAACTGCGTTAAGTTACAATTCCATTAATGAGCTAGTACAATGAAAACTCCTAAAATTCAATCCACCTTCGACTAAACCAAAAAGTAATCTCTGCAGGAATGCAGGAGATAACTTTAAATAAAATGGAATGAAATAAGAAGTAACATCTACTAGCTACACCTGGCTACCTATTTAAATTTCGCACGAAAGGTGCAAAGAAAATTGGAACATGATAATTAAAGAAGAAAATCTAAAACTACAATTAACAAATCATAGTAATAAGACGACAAAAACCTTATCAAATTGCTAACCGGTTCTACATACATTAAAATAACTAATCAGAAATACAACCGACAGCTATACGAGTTCAAAGTTCTACAAGAAAAAGATAAAAAATAAAAGTTGGAAACAGTCATGCCCTGTGTCTCGCTAGCTATAATAAATAATTTAAAAAGTTTGTAAATCCCTAATTGATCTCAATAACTAAAGAAGCCAATAAAATATAACCAACTATCTATGCGAACTCACAACAACTACACAAAAAAATCCTCTTCAACAAGAGAAAAAAGCTACCAAAATATTAGATCACACCGACATCGACAGCAAAAAGTTAAACTACAACACATGTAACGAGAGCAAAAAGTAAACGTTACATCATACAATTTCATCTTCTAAAAAAATCATTATCTGATAAGCCATAAGGATATAACAAGTTTCCAGATTTGAGCACGGGCTACTGATGATGTAGAACTAGGGTTTTGCTTAGTTAAGAAGATGTTTAACCTATAGGAGGGGTACTGACCATATCACGCAAGGCCATATGCAGAGGAATGTTTTGGGTGTTCAAACACCTCTTGAAATTTTACTTGAAAAAGAAACCAACGACCATAATAGCGCCGTAGATGCTATTAGAAGTGGAAGCACGCCTTTTGTCCTAAAAAACCTTACATGGACCCTTTTCCAAAAAAACATTTCTGCTGTGATTGTGATATTGCGAGATTTCAAATAGTAAACGTTTTATAGTACCTTCAAAATGACTACTCTGTTGTATGGAGTTTGCACAACATGCAATCTTGAAGATAAGTTGAAACTCCAGTATCTGCCTAGAATCGGAATAATTTTTAATAGAGAGGTAATTAATTCTGTAGTACTGGTATATCTTTCTTATCCAAGCAAATTAGTTCATTGTTTTGCCAATGTGCCAATCTGCCTAACCAATCTCTGATATGTGGCTAGTTTCACCAGATGTCCGTGATCATCTTCCAATGTCGACGTTTGATCATTTGGAGTCTCAATCCCAATATTTTTCAGAACAACGTTATTAGACTTCTATCGTTTTTATTCTTTTTCGAAATGAAGCTAAAATAGAGGAAGCATTTTAAGGAATCTAAATTGTATTACAGAAGAAGTGAAATGAAGATATCGTTAGATATTTTTTTAGAAGAAAGGTTTCTTAATGTACAATATTTCTTAATTATAGTATTCATTATTTAACTGTAAAAAGAGGATTTTGAAAAAATCTTGAATTTTTATCCTTCTCTCTAGCTAAAACAGAAAGTACAAATTGAAGAGATTAATTTCCACTTGGCCTAAGTAATTTACTTTAAAATAACAAGCGTTAGATTATTTATAAATTATCTTGTTAGCACGACAACGAAGCCAACGACTACCCACGTGATTCTCCGTTTCACATTTTGAAGATATTGTTACCTGCTTCGAAAGCTAAACGCCAATACCCTCTGCAAATCATTAAATATAAAATACTTCGAACAGGTTCTGACTTCCGTCCTGTCAAACGATGTAGGTTTTCTCTCTTTTAATTTTTAAAAGCTTACCTATATAGGAAATTAAAATTATCTTGAAAATCTTTAATTGCCGAGATTCTGAACAAAGTTGCATAATAAATACCGTTGTACTAAATACTGATAGATTTTGTTTTTATTTCTTTAGGTTGCAATTTATTATTGTAATACATTTAAATTGAATGCAGGATTTCTCTTGTTGTAAGATGCTTGAAAACTTCGCTGAATCAAAAGGAGGTTTGTAAGACGATCGTTTATCATGATGAGGACTACACTGCTAGGCACGAATTCAAATTTCATATTCAAATTTATACAGAAGTTTTTTCCGATACATCACTCTAAATTTGTTTGGTTCAATTTAGACGTGACTTTAGAGATAATGAATTTAAACTACCTAACACCATTATCATTAACGCTAAACTAGTTAAATCAGGAAGCATAAACATAAAAATAATGCAAATGCTTGTTCTATGTAATTTCAATTTTGTGGTTTAATACCAACTTGTTTTCCTGAAATAAAAATATTTCTGAATTATACGAATTTGACCATTTATGTGTTGATAGAACAGGATCGATGAAGCTCTTGTAAATATCTTTAGTAATTTCAATTTTAATGCAAGACACTGAACTTGATTTTTATTCTGATCATCGATGGGTGTAACCAAAGGTGATACAAACTGAATTTAAAAATCCGGTTTTTTAAACGAGTTCCAGATTCGATTAAAGAATTGTTGTTTTTGTTGCCATTTTTGTATGTTATTAATGGTATCATGAACCCGAACGAGGGTTCAAATTGATAAAAGAATTACATAGAATAGGCGACTATTTGATATCTCATTAATAACAGAAAATATTGTTATTTTATTTTTATGTTATCGTATATGTCCTGATTTAAAACTAAAACAAATTGTGTATTAAATTTATATTATTCTCAGAAAATTTGTAAAACCAATATTACTGTAACTACCTAGAGATTCCAAAAACTGGTATAAAAGAAAAACATAAAACTGTTTAAAAGACCAAATACGAAGTTATTTTGCAACTTTTAAATTTGAAGAAATAAAAAACCATTAAAAATCTAATATAGTGTGGGTAGCGTTAAGATATATTAAGGTAAGTTCGCAGAAAAGAAAATTTCGTCTTTAATTAATTAATTAAAAGAAGCGAAAACGACGTGATCTTCTAGCTTGGTAGTGTGTGAAACTGTTTTTACTCAAAATATAAAACAGCGAAAATAAGTAATTTGGAGTGTCTCATCCTTTCTGGCCTTTCTGGCTGACATTTTATTATCTTTAATTTGTACAGTACATTTGATTAAGTTAGTTTGGTTATCTTTTAGGTTCTTACAATAAATTATTATAATTTCGTTGCTTCATTTTATAACATCGAAGAGATAAACATTGACATGTAAGATTTTATTTGGAAAGTAAACCATTTCCACTGATTACTTTGTCTAAATTTTTGGGTGATGTTCTCTTATATGTGACCAGATACCTGATAACACTGTATTTAGAAAAAAAATGGTCGGATATCCGTTGCGTTTCTATTAAATATAAACTAATAGCTAAGTTTTTTTTTGTATTTAGACAGTACACCATTAGGTGTGAGCAGTCGTACATAACAACACGAAGTATACGAATAGAATTTGTTCAAGCAAAAAGTCTGAACACTTGATGTTCAAGGTTAGTAGGATCTGATCAATTAATAATGTGATAGATTTACTGGTTATGTATCTCCAACCTTAGCAGAGGTACTATAAAATCTCTACCACAGTCTAATCCAAGGGTGGGCAATTTTCAATTGTATAACAACAAAATGTGTGTTACAAATTTTACAGCTTTAATGTCAAAATTAAGTTTTTTGGTTACATCTCTGCCCTAAAGTCCCTTGGGGACTATGTTTGTTCATCCCAACAGAAACGAAACATATATCAAATAAATCCATTTCAATATCATCAAATTGTCTAAAACCTGTATACTTATAGTTGTCTGTTTGTCCAAGGCCCATTACAAATAAGTGGAAGAATCCTGCAACCATACATTGTGTTCACCATCTCTTCGGTTAACACATTAATTACATTTTTAAGGTATAGAAATTCAGAGTTGATGATTTGGTCCGAGTAGTTAACTATACGCATGCCAAGTTATTTAGAAGACGTTTTTTCTTAATTCCGAAATGCTAATAACTAGCTTTCCAAATTCTTTTTAGCATAGAAAGTAGTTCTGAAGAAAATGGAAGCATCAATTTTACTTCAAGAAATTAGCGAATTTCTGATGAGAGAAGCCGTTTATTATTCAAACTCCGGACCATTGGAAATAATGAGCATTAAGAATTAAGCAAAAGTAAGATTTTCAGAAACTAATAATCAATTTTGGTTGTTACTTGAAACAAGTAACTTAGACTACGAACAAAAATTTTTTTAGAACACGTCAAAGTGAGAAAGCGATTTTTGGAAACTAATGTTATTGAAATAAAGATGATACTTGATGTTTCTTCCGAAAAGAAAACCAGCGTTAAATATCTATAATAAAGGCGAACTTCTCGATAGCGGAACTAGATATTCAGTATTGTGATTGTTATCATGAGAATGTTGAAGGTTTTACACTATTGGATCTTCTTAATAAAAAAACAAAAGCTACTTAGAAACAAAGGGAGAATTCTCAAACGGATTTTATGGTAGTTCTCGCACTGAAATTAAGCAATCGTATATCTAAGTCTAATATTGTGTGTTTGAATCTATAGTCAAAATGACGCCGTTAAAGATAGTGTCTGTAAAGATACCATAATAGCTCTAGACCAAGATGGTTTTTGATGTTTTCTGGTGTTACCGCCTCGTTTGGACGTCCGCTGCGTTCTGCATCATCGGTGTCTCTACGACCACGTTTGAAGTCAGCAAACCAACGTTTTATTGTTGTTTCTGATGGAGCGGAGTCCCCATAACACTTTTCAAGCCATTGCTTCGCTTGAACGGTATTTTTTCCCATCAAGAAGCAGTGTAAAATTAAAACACGAAATTGTTTTTGATCCATTGTTTTGAAAATAACAAAAGTAGCGTCACTCTTAGCACAATAACTCACAAAATAATGAATAGAATATCATGAAATTTTAACAGCTGTCTTTTGAAGGTTAGTACTAACTGAAAAAGCGGTGAATGCAATAGAACTAGCGCCATCTATTTGTTAGGCCTGGGACTTTTCAGCCCATGTGTTATGAAATTGGTCTTAGTGATTATTGCTTTTTATGCATATCTACATGTATTTTGTAGGCGCTATCTTTGATCGGATGTCTATCCAGGGAAAACTATAAACACAGTCGATTGATACTGTAGAATGGTTGGCTTTGAAAAAAGGTAAGAACAAAGTAATCTCGTAATGAATTGAGTCAAAATTGACCATCGACTCAATTATACCGTGCTGAAGTTATAAAAAAGTTTGTTGATTATTCTAGAGCCAATCGTAAAATTTTAAGACAAATAACTCAATGACGCTGAAAATATTGGATTTAATTAAACCTTATAATCTATATTAAGCATTAAATGGGGAACAAGAACAAGACTTTAGGCTGCATGTCATTTTTTAATGAAGTATCCAGGAATAATTTTAGAAAGTACAGATGATAATCTTTCTGTATAATTTTTACTAGCAACAAATAACGATGCTATCCTCCGATTACAAACCATTGGAAACCATATGAAGACGCCGCGGGAAAAACGATCTAAATCACAAATTAGAACTTTTGAAATCAAGCAATTTAAGGTTTAAAGACCTACAACATTTCTTGTGTTAAACTTGTAAATGTTTTTTTTTTATTTTTAATGATAGTACATTTATTGTTAACTAATACATTACTATACTATAAATGAAAAGTATATTATTATATTACTCTTACAAACTGTGGAATGCAACGTCCACTTGTCAGATAGAAGAATGATCCAAGTCCATACATCGAATCTAAAGAAAATATTTATTTTTCATTTTAAGTTGCATTAAATAGTTATAGATGTTCTTACCTCACTCATCCTCGTTACTTGGTACTTCGATGTGATGAACTGGTAGATTACTATGGTAGTTTAGATTTTCTTGTGAAACAAATTTTTTCAAATTCTGCAGTTCGTTATACTCTTTTATAGGAAAGGCTCAAGCTTCTTTATATAATAAACTTAGCATGCTTGGGCTCCATTTTAAATCTTTCTTTGATGTAATTACGTAACTGGCCATTGTACCATTTAACTAGCACGAGCTTCTATTGTTCGGACATGGCTTGAATTTACAAAAGCTTCTTTGATAGGTCGAGTTGCAACAGGAGAAGTTTTTTCGTAACATGTTGCAAGATATTTTGTCTATGCAAAAAACATATTTTGGCTACATTTGACTATATCAAATAGAAAAGATTTGGATCTAGCATTTTCAAACTCTCTTACCGAATCGTCTGGAATTTCTACTGTCGCCTTTTGATTTATAAGTCCAAAGTTTTTATCACACTCTAGATATGAGTGTCCCCTATTGGGAAATGTGACCTTAATACTGTGAAAGCGTTTTTCCTTATGTGCAAGTCAATTAAAAATACATCTCAGCGCTGGAGTACTTCTAGTCACAAACCCCTTTAAGTGGACTTGGATCGGTATTTCAAAGTATACCTTATTTTTAACTGCGTTTTTGACGGACTTAGATCGTTGTTTGGCCAATCATAATATGCCTGTTTATTAGTACGTACACTAGTTACTAGATGGTAGTAAAATTAAATTTTTTAAAAATTTGGACTTAGATCGTTTTTCTCCCCACGTCTTCATATAAGTATGTTTTTTTGCTGATATTATTATAGAAATTCCTGAGAACTATTCGTTTGACCAATTGATTAGAAATCCATCCATAGCTTTTTACAGTTCTTATTCCGTCTTTGGGACACCTTGTATAAAATTGTTTAAGCATTGAAAGCTAGTAATTTGCTATTATTAACTCATCACTTATGTGAACCAATTCTAGGAAGATTATACCCACAATAATTTTTACGATCGTTATCATTACTCAAATATAAATGTATACATTATACGTATGTTCTTTGTCTACAAAATGGTTTCCATTTCGTTATTGTTTCTGTTAATCTGATGAAAAGCTTGATTACAAAAATATAGAAAATAGATAAATTTAATTTTAATTAAAACTTAAGCCTTAAAAGATAAAAAGCAGTTTTTCAATTCGACCTATCACAGAAATACACCTACATAAATGGGAGTGACAATGGCAGCTATCAACCATTTCAATATTAATTTATACACATGACCACATTTTAATTAAAATTCTTTCTGACAAAAAGTTTTTTTCAACTAAAGCTTTCATTATTTGTTATAGCTACCAGACATGTAGATATGCTCGATAACCGTGCTTTCCGTTATTATGCGGTATTGTTATATCATCTCTGACATTTTTTACATTTTCTTCTCATACTGAGTAAACAAAGCAAAAGAGTATAAATTGTATGCATGTCTGACGCTGTAGATCAACAGACTTTTTACACTTGGATGAACTTCTGTATGTATAAAACCATGATATAGAATTTCCATAAATTTTAAATTTCGCTTGTGAATGTCTTTAGTGCAAATTTTTGCTGAACGAAACTGAATTTATGAATGCTTCTTTAAGAAGCTTTACATATTTTTATAAAGAAAAATGTTGAGATAGGTGGAATTTAAATTTTCTTTAAAAATCTTTTTTGTTTCATGCGAAAGTTTGATACACTCCAGAAACTTCAGAATAAAAAATAAAACGTTCCTTCAAATAACTGATTTAATCTTTTCTCGAAAAATGTAAAATTAATGAAGGTTTTAAAGTTTCCAGAGGGATGATATTTTATAATAAAGTTGGGCTTGTAAAACAATGGAATTTTAATTAGAAAGAGTCAATAATCTTTGTGGAATTAATTTGAATAATCACTTCTATTGTGACAAAGACAAAGAATATTCAAGTTTGAAAAATAATACTTCCAATATAAAATCGTTATACCAGAATTTTCAAGAGAAAATAACGTTTATTCAAATTAAATTGATAGTAAATTCTAGATGCGATTGAAGAGTTTACAAGAAGGTTCTTATATTATAGCAACTTATATACAAGCCCTCTGGGCCGTTTTTTGCATTAAATATTCCATTTCTTTTTGTTTATTCAGGAATTCTCACAACCAGTTAAATCTCATCGTTCCGTTGCAACTTTTATATTGTCTTTTCGTATAGACCGAGATTGTCCGTTTTTTGTATTATTGAAGTTCAATTGAGAGATTTATTTGATACTCGATCAACATTCGATTTATTTGTCTTTTGTCAAGTATCTGTTTCTCATTTCCCACTTGCTTAGCTGACTCATTTTCTGCAAATAGTACGATATAACCATGATAAATGGTCAGCTTTTTCTGTGACTTTCGAAGTGGTGCTAACAAGTCTGTGATCTTATCTGGAACTGAATCCAGAATATGTACCATTCTCAAAAATATTATGGTTAAGTTCCTAGCCTAGTAATTTCATTGTGTTTTCAAAGTCGTTATTTTGATATCAACACCATTCTTTAGCTAGTTCTTCATAAAAATCTTTTATTCTTTAATTCTCACTTCTCAATTATGACTATTCCTGTTTTCATCTCCTTCCTATTTAATTTTGCTACATTTACTACTACCTTTTCGTTTTGGTTGTTTTCTGAACACTATCTCTTCAATTCCAGCATCTTCTAAAATCTTTCCTCTTTAATCCTCAAGTCTATAGAATTATTGTTTTGGTTATTGTGACAATGGTATTGGAAATGACTTAGTATGTACTTTTCTTACATCTTGTAGTTTTTTGTATTATGGAATACTTAATAAAGAGATTAATTTTATATTATTGCCACAACTCATCGAATGCTCATCACATTCAGCTCACATTATTGAAGATTAATAAAATAAATTAGTGTTCGAATGATTTTTATCACTTATATGACACGATTATATTGTTTTATTGTTATAATCATCATTAGTATACTGGACAACTTTCCTTTATTTCTTGCTATTAAAATTATCTCTTAGATATTTAGCAGCCCAAAGTATATCTCATTTACATAAGTATGTAGATGTACAAAGAAATTTTATTGATGATATCTTTTAGTTACAAGTTACAACAGAAAGTCCTTGATTTCAGAAAAGGGCGTTCTAATCGATATAAAAATATTTTCCATATTTGGAAGCTCTTATAAAAGCTAATGTGGGTGTATAAAATCTATAAACAAACACAACTCCTTAAATTAAAAATGATGGTATAAACACTAGAATATTCTAAATATACTTTGAAAATTATATTTTCAGATTTTATTTAAAAGAATTTTAATAGTAGTAGGTGATTCATAAAATCATAATACCTACTATTCATTATTTCGACATAAAACAAGTAAACCCATCTTTCAAATGTCTAAAAATAAAATATTGTAACAAGAATCTGGCGTCTACTTAGAGCAAAAGAAACATTTAGGTGCATTTTCGATTTTTAACGTATACAATAAATTATTATTTCATAACCATAATGTATCAAAGAAGTAATGTCAATAAGGCCCATTTTTGGTTCACAACTTAAAATAGTATCATTCTTCAGTCTATAAAATGACAATTAACTATTTATTCCTCAATAACTGATTTGTTTATTTTAGCATAGTACTTCTTTTATTTGCTATTTTACATATTATTAGCAAACTTCTAAACACTATATTTGAACAATGAGTTGTTTGGCACTCTGTGATCGTAATTTTAAAATAGTATGGCATTTATTTTATTACATTCTACAAGTTTGCGTAGTCGATATTCCCTCCAGAAGCAAAACTGGGACAAGCATACAAAAGATATTTGTAAGATTAGAAGCTAAACATTGCGTTATTTGAGACCTACTCTTAATTTAGCTGAAAAGAAGTTACTCTTGCACTTTCCGTGGATGATGTGTTTCTGAGTAAACTAATAGATCTACAAGCCTCAGAATGCAATGTTAAAATGTCTTATTTTCTTCATAGTTCAAATACAATACAAACTATGCAAATAAGATTTCTTGTGGGATAGTTATGAAGTGACGTACTTACTATACTACACATTTCTATATTTGATATCTTATCAGAGGCAAGAATGTGCACTTATCGGAAAAATTTGTAATACGCCACTGGAGAAATAAACAGTTTTATCGTGTCAAAAAAGTCACTTTTACATTGGGGGCTACTTAGCAACCTGAAATCCCGTAATAGCCAGGGAATTTCTGTATGTAGTAAATTGACCGGAGAGAAGTTAACGATTTTATTCCAAAACAAGAACCAAGGAAATGAATTCCCAGTTCAAGTAACAAGACCAAAGTGCTCTGATGTGCATCGAAAGTGCTCTTGCTGCTTTTTTCTTTTTTTCTTCCCTTTTTTGGCTTCTCTATCTCTTTTGCTTCTTCACATAGGACTCCTCCCTGTTTCTCTGTTTCTTTCTCTCCTCTTTCTCTTCTCAATTTTTAAAGTATTGTTTTTTCCACTTTTCTTTCTTTTTATTATTTATACTTTTGTAATTGTTTTTTTTTTGTTATTTTGTCTCAGAACTTTTTCTTTTACGTTTATCTTTTTATATCCAACATTCGCTTGATGTTTCTCTCGCTTACTCAATTTCTTTTCTTGACTTTTATCTATCTATGTATTTCTCCGTTTGCAACGACTTTTGAGATTTTTGCAAAATTCTAGTTGTAGATCAGTATTTTGTCACCTTGTATTCACATTTCATTGGTTAGAGTATATTTTAATGCAAAGCCGGCCTCAGACGTTAATCCAGTGAGATGGCTATCTCAGGGTACACAGATATGGGAATGCACAAATACAATACATGTTAATTCATGAGTCTCCGAGACAGTCTCACCCAACATTTTGCGTGTATCATTACTCAATTTGACTACAACAAAACACGAGTTCGAAAGCAAAACTTTCTGTAACAAAGAAGAATTAACTAGTTTCTGATTTTTTGGCATATTCTTATGGTATTTATTTTTTTTAGAATTAAATACGTGGAATCCTCTAAAATAAAAGATGCAAATACTGTGCTTGATTTTGTTTTACATTCTTATGGCTTGCTTATCTGTTACTCCATCATACCAGTGCGAATTCTTTTTCTCTAGAACAGTGATTTTTCAATGTTTTGTGTTTCAAAGTTTTCTTTTTGACTTTATGAGAAAGATTGCATAGGCTCTGGATCAAGATAATTTGTCTCCGTCTCCGCTCAAATGAAATTCGTACGGAACCTGGTTAAAGTATTTTCAAATAGGATCCCACTGTTAACTGTCAACGCACTGTCTATGAAGTAATCACATTCAGACGAAGGTTTTGTATAGAATGTAGATTAAGATTTTAATAAGGCCAAACCATCAAATTTGTCTTTGGAAGAGGAGCAGAAGGGAGAATTATCGATACTTTCTCATGTATTATGTATTTGTCTTGGTCTTCTTGATATTCATCGTCTTTTTTTTCTAGTTCAGATAATATAAATAAAACTGCAGTAAAAGCTCTTCAAGTCAGATATCAACAAACTCTTGAAGAAAACAAATCTTCATTTCAATTATGATTGATAATTTCAGCAAAAACCAAATATTTGTCTGAATATTCTCCAACTTTCCAAAAGAGTCATTTTACAATCCGTGTTGCGATGTCCGCTTAGGTATGGTCCCAGGCAGATATTTTGCTTTAGACAAGACCATATCTTTAAATATCCAGATTTCTGAATATGGGCAAAACTATTCGAAATGCTCATAGTTTTAGAGCTGTTCAAGGTTTTCGGTTTTACTTTTACGAACCAGTTGAGTTTGTTGAGCAGCGTAAGTTATTCACACCGATAAAGCTTTTCTTACTAATAATTACTTACTTAAGTCTTCTATGTAGGTTGGAGAGTTTTTAATGCTGTTTGGAATTAGATACAGAGCAGCAAAGATTTGAAGTTGCCTCAGGGCACATTAAATCCTGAGGCCGGTTCTGCTTTATTTCATTATCATTGCCGTTCTCTCATTTTACGTTAACCGTTTAAAACACCTGCTTATAGAAAAAATGTGGTTATGTTCCATTCTTCCATTTGGAAGTGGATCGCTTTCGAAGCTCGAACTTTTTAGTCAAGAATAGTAAGTAGTAACTTTCGAATCTTACTTCTCTATGCTGATTGGTGCTCCTGAGCACTTTTTGACTTTTACAGATATAGAGATCTCAAGAGTAGCTGGATATACAGGGTGTTTTGAAAATGAATACAAATATCTAGCACACGCATTCTTTGACAGAAATTAAGTCTACTTTGCCCTATAACTTTTTTGTCTAAAGTACACCGTTTCCGAGATATAGGGTGTCAAAGTTCCATTTACAGTATCTTGTTTTTTCGATATTTCAAGAACGAAGAGAAATATTCATCTGGCAATTTATATTTTTTTCGTAGAATGCGTAATTTTTGAGTAAAACTGAATTATTCAAAACTTCTCAAATTCAGCAGCCTATGGTAAGGTCGTACATCATCTCAAACACAGGATGTAATTATTCACATTGAATTCCTCGAGAAAGATTAAGTCTTCTTCGTCATACAGTTTTCTTCTTTAAAATGCACCTTTTCTGAGATACAGTGTGTCCAAGTTTCATTAAAAACAAAGAATTCTAAATTAAATGTATCTCAAAAATGGTGCACTTTAAGGAAAGAAGTTGCATGACAAAAAAGGCTTATTTTTTGTCAAGGAATGCAATGCAAAAAATTGCATTGTGTTTCTGAGGTGATGTGTGACCTTACCATAGGCTGCCGAATTTGTATCGATAAGAAAGATTTTTATCTTTGAATTATCTGCACAGTCATAGAATGGCAGATACCTTACAATTACGCAATTTCAGTTTCATAACACACACTTTGTTCCCGGAATATTGAAAACAATAGAAGAGATGAATTTTTGAACTCTGTATTTAGGAAATGATGCGTTGTCAAGCCTATGTTTAATTATTAAGAAAATATTTTATGTGTTTAATAATAAATAGTACAAAATTTGTGATTTTTATGTTGCAATAAATTCCGTACAAATAGAATACAATAGAAGTTGCGTCTACACAAGAAGAATGCAGGGCAGCATCTAGCATGATGGTGTTACCTACTATTTTGTAGAATGTATAAATCGAGTATTATTTGTTTGTAGTTGTACCGTACAGTTAAAGCCGTGCTTAAATTCTATTATTTTAAATTTAAATCTACAACCACTTGTAAAACCAATTGAAAATATTAAAAAAGTATTTGTTGCTACTTACTAAAAGGTCCGTTCGAAATATCTTGATATTCACTATCATCTTTATCTTACTGTCTCTTATTTATTTCCTAGGAATATTTCTGGAAAGTATCTAGAAAAGTATCTACTGCTGGGATCATATCAAGGCCGTAAATAGAGAAGGCTTGATCCACCCACCCTCCCTCCTCCCGAAATGGAAAAATGCAAACTCATAGACTTGATTTTGTTTCTGTATTGTTCGTTACAAATAAACATTAGAGACTTATATTTACTAAACCCTTTCCCTACGAAATTCAATCCTAATTACGACCTTGAATCATATTTACATTTTTCTTTCATTTTCGTATCGTATCTTACATTTTTAAACTTTTTGTACATTATTTGATAGGATAGAATATTATAAGACAACTTTTAATTTATGTTCTTGTTCCACTTTCGTTACTTCATATCGATCGCTATTTTAATTCTAGAATGCTTACCATTATTTACTATTTCTAGGCACGCAGAATACAATATCCAAAGTAAATAAAAGTGGGGACTACTTAAAGGTATTATTTGGGTATATTCATCAGGAGATATATAAAAGCCTGGCATACGGAAAAATAGAGGAAAAAGGGCGACTGTAAGTTTCAAGATTAACTTGTTTACATTGTGTATGGGTCGTTATACCATTTGTTGATTAATGTAATAATAGTATTAGGTTCCTTATTTTATTATCCATGTTATGCATGTTTGATGTAATAGGTTCTGTATAACTATTTTTGAAATGTTTAGAATAAGTTGAAGTAGGGTCATTTATTTCGTATACACGGGGGAAATAAAGATAAAAAAGGACTCAACATAGATACGCAATTCCTAATGATATTATTTCTAAGATTATAGAAGTTTGAGAATTATTACGTATAGTTCAATAAGATTCTACATAAGATTGAAAATTATTACTTTTTTCTCGGTGTAGTGTAGTTATAGAAAGTACATAGATTAGATTTATTTAAATAGATTATTTGATATAAAACCAAATATGCAACATGAAAGAGAAACTAAATTACTAAGAATCATAAGGTTTAATTCCAGTTAAACACACCAGATATCTTGAGATATAACAGTTATTTTGACTTGTAGTTAGATATAGTCATCTTCCAGTTTGATTGATCGATTCTGTTGTTCTTCTTAATGTCTATTTTCCATCCTACTTCTGGTACCTCTGTAATGTAGTATACAGACAATCTTCATAGTTGTACAGTTGACAAACCGCACAGAAACTGCAATCTCATGAGATTAGCAAAATAAAAAAAGAAGCAAGTTTTGCAAAAAATGTCAGAAAATACAAAAGCAGGAATAAAGCAAAAACAAACAATAGTGAGTATAAAGATTTAGGAATAGCAAGTCATAGAGCAGAAATAACAAGACAGCATTTGGACAACAGATTGGATAAATCAAGTGAAGGTTGCAATGAGCAACCTATAAGCCATTTTTAAAGAGCATCAAATTAGAATACTTATAAAGATGAAGAGCTGATAGAAGATCAAAAATGAACCATGAACAGGTGGGCGAAGTATTTTCAAAAGAATATGAAGCAATAACATGAAGCCGTCAACATCCAGAAAGAATAATGCTGTAATTGCAGAACTAGGACTGCCAGAAAATCTGAAATAATATTACAGCATATGGTGAAGCAACTACTAATACTTAAGTTATAATCAAAGTGTTCATCTTTGACACTACCTCGTAAACGGTGTACTTAGGATATAAGAATCTGTCGTACAAATTTCAAAAACACCCTGTATAATAAATAAAATGAAATGGAGTCGCCAAGAGTAAAATAATTAGGTAAATATGACTACATTATAGTGTACCAGAAAGAAGATTCTGGGAATCTTTGTACTCAACGAACAAATTTGTAATACTTAAAAATAGATTAAAAATTAATTTGATTATTACGTATATACTCTTACTTTGATTTAGTGTAAAGAGGAATAGTTTCGCAATTTGACAAAACAAAAGTTTCATGGAAGATTCTATGAAATGGATATTTCAGGTAAGATTTTTTTTAAAAACTATTAATCTTGCCAATGTAAATTCAGATAATTTAAAGTTTGTTTACAAAACAATCTAAAATAATTTCAAGTCATGTTTTCAGAAAATTGGAAACACGACTATAACCAGAATAATAAAAAAAGAAACAATACTAGGAGAGTACACTCTCTGAATACATTTATTTATTTTTAAGTAGCTGCTTTAAATAAACACGCTGAAGCCATCATAATAATAGAAAAGAATTACTATAGATAATACTGACATTCAGAAAAAAGAATGCAAATTAAGATTCGCAGTTTCTATTTTTATCTTTAATCTTGCACAACTTCAGTGGGCATGCAACACTGCAGTTGTAAACAATACCTAGCACAATAATTTGCAATTTGTATAAATAATAAACTACGACAAAACTAGGATAAAAATAATGTTCAACAGTACCGAACAGTTTTAATTTATTCAATGACACGGATATTTTAGAACAGCATTTCATTATATCCTAAGGACATCGACAAGCCTTCCCGGCATTATCATTCGTCAAATTAAAAAACGACCGCGAATTTTCTATTTCACGAAACTTTACATCATTGATCGATGAGTAATAATGGAGATTTCATGAAAATGGAATATCGTTCTAAGTTTATTTTAATCTAATAGATTCATCGATGTGCCAACTAAACCAAATTATTATTATTCAGTAATATATTTTTAGAAGTTGGGATAATATGTCGTAACGGTTTATTCAATAAATCGATACGTTTTTTTGAAAAGTTCCATATAATTTGTATCAGGATTTCACATAGTTCAATCGATTACTGAAAAGCAAAATGTAAAATCAGTTTTCCAAGTATACAGTGTTATGTTTACAATCGTGTTTTATGTAAAGCAGAAATAGCAACATTTGAATTATTACACACGGCGAATTTTAAACCTTGGATGTAGTTAAATTTTGACTGACAGGCCTTGCACTGAAAATATTCTAGACTTCCATTTTTTCTTTTGTAGGTTTTTAAAGGTGTAAATATGTAAAAGCTTAAAAATCGCGTTTCAATGTCACACATTTTCTTTATACAATCGTACCATGTAGATCTCGTATGCAAAATATTGTTTAGGTGTGGTTTTATGTATGTAGGAAGCCAGAAGTAAGAACATATTTTAAGTTGATAGGTTAGGGTATTTTATAAGTTCGAACATACTGCTTGATAGCATAAAATAAAGAATGGAATGCTGTACATATTGCAGGTTTCTCTTGTTGCACTTTATTTAAATTTTTATTTCAGATGAAAGCTTCCGTTTAAGTGGTTTAAGGAAATGCAAAATTTCTCCTTTAAACTTTTTTACTTTTAAATAAACCAATCTATTTATCTACGTCAACCTTCAGTTTACTTCATGGTAATACCACTTGATTGATTTAAAATTATATAATCTTGCTTGTTACAAATTCGTTTAGAACTCAAGAAAGTTAATTCCAACCCCTTTAATACTATGTAAATTTAAATAGGCCAATCTATCACGCAATCTAGCAAAATTCGACTCGCATAAAATTATATGATTTGTTTAAAACTTGTTAATGTGCTGCCATTCGCATTATGCTGTCCTTGTCTCCTACCGTGTCCTTTGTTTCTGTTTCTTATCCCTCAAATACGCAGTAATAGAAAGTATTGATTTCATTCAAAAAAACAGGATTTTGATGTTTATATTCCGAATTCTTCCATTTAAGGAATTGTTGGCAAACAAATAAGATAGTTTTATTTGACAGTTTCTTTTGGTTTAATACCAATCAATGATCATATTTGTGTCTATTTTGTACAGTTTGAAAACAACCAATGCGGTTATCTGATACTATGTTTCTGTTCTGAAGTTTTTATTTTTCTATATTTATCCATATTTTACTTCCATTCACATTATCAGTTCATTTTTCTCAAGATTTACAAAAATTGCCAATTTATTTCGTTAAAATAGATTTGGCCATTGAACGGAATTGAGATTTAAACAAATTTTGAAGGGTCACCAATGACCACATTACAGCTGTTCAAGATGGTGATTCCACTTTGCAAAGATTTACATTTTTATTGAAATTTTAGAATTTCATTTAATGGTTCAATGATATTTTAATCAAATAAAATGAAAATCTTCACTTTTGTAAGTTTTAGTAGACACATTTTGGTGGTCTACTTTCTGACTTTTTTAAATTCTGTTTGATTTTGATTTATTTGTTTTAGGTAAAACGTAAACCTAAATTAAGAAAATTAAAATCTGGAATTTCTTTAAAAATTTAAAGTTTCTAGAATTTCTATCGGTAATAATTCATTATTTAACAATACTTAAGTGTTTTCATGTGAATACACAACATAGAATTTCACCATAATCGTTGATGTCATAATTTCGACCCTTCCTATCAAACTAAATCAAGTATATTATTAGTGTGGTGTTGAAGTTTCAATCATTTTGATTGTCTATTGTGCTAAGAGTTTTTTTTTGCAAGAATTAGATATTTTCAAATTTAATTAAGCATTTGCCACTTTTCCAACGTTTTCGATTAAGCAATTTGGAATTTTTAAGCATTCACTGTCCATTTCTCCTAGTACAACATCAACCGCTTGACCGTGTGTTTTATCCAGTTCTATTTTAAAATCTGAAGAGGTACTTCGAAACCATACGAGCAACCGGAAAGGGAAAAGCTTCTCGCATTGTAATGATTCGAATTATGGATACGTCAAGGTTCTACTTTTTCTGTTTATTTAATATACATAAGTCAGTGGTTCGTTCATCTAAATGTTTCATAACGTCTTTGAAGTGTCTCTGATTACCGTTTGCTTTTTTTGTTGAAGTTTGTCACATACCTGATAAAGGTTTGACAGACGTGGTTTCCCTCTTTTAAAATTGTCCTTGTGTTTATCGAACCGTCTTCTATACGTACATAAGTACATTATACATTAATACTCTTGCGCTCAAGAAGAATTGATTAAGTAAATAAGATATCCAAAGAAAGTACATATAAGTAGATTTTACATTAAATACCTTTACTCTCTTTAAAAAGGTAATTTTGTTTCAAAATTTAAAACGAATTCATTTGATGAGAATCAATCTTTTAATGAGGAATTACCTGTATTTTCAGCTCTAGACGATGTCAGCATTTATTTCTTAACCTACACGTAAAGGAACTATAATTAGATCTTCTTTTACTTAAAAAATATATTAATGTATCTCTCTGATGTACACTGGTGTATCGCTATTTTCGAGTTTCCTGTGAATCTAAGAACTGCTTTTTTCTCTTTCACAAGAAAACAACCTAGTATTCTTAATCAAGCTCTTCATCATCATTAAGAATAGAAATCCGCTAACTACAGGATGTTCTTAATTCTAATTCTGTGATTAAGTGTGAATGAACAGCTTTAAGTGTATACTTCATCAAGTTGATGTTATTCTCGCTGTAAAATGAACCAAAAAAGTATAAACCGTGTTTCGTAGTAGTAGTACTATAGTAGTTTATGTAATTAACAATTCTTTGACGTTTATTAAAATTCAAAACTAACAGTTTTGAAACGTATTTTCTCTACATCGCACTAAATTCAACATCATCTAATGAATCTTTATTTCTTTAAAAGTTATATGACGTGTATAACGTAACACTATTGGAAACCTTAAAGAAAACCATTATTATAAATTAATAAGTGTAACGGATGAGAAAGTTAATATAGTAGTGTTAAAGTTACTGAAGAGAACTCAAAAAATTATTGAAATAGTTAAAATAGCTAACCCCACATTTATAAGCTATGACTATATCGGATGTCCTATGAAAGACGGAACATAGAAGAAGACTCTGGAGTCAACCATTAAAAATTTTTTTGTGGTAATTTCTAGGAGCGTTCCCAACAATAAATATAACTTATTGCTCCAAACGCTTCAATATAAAAAATCTGTGATGCAGCATTATTTTTAGTAACTCTAATAATTCAACTGTACTAGGCTTTAACATAGAATCTCAACTAATCGATAGGTTCTATATAATATCAAACTTAAGCCAATTCGTATGATTTTCAGAAATACAAATTTCTGAAATTTTCAAATAGCTGCAGCTGTATATTGCTCGACTTTGTAAGGTTGGAGGTACCTAAAATCTCTTCTCCCTTTTTTGTTGAAGAAATAACTAAGGTTCTATAAACCACTCTATGTATTTAATAACGGATTAGTGTTTGGAGTTTACCTCTTGACAGAAGGTGGGTGAAAAAAAGAAATATGGCCTTTCCTATTCGCTTGCCTTATATCAATCTTTAAATATACAGTGTGTCTAAGATATGGATGCCCAGCATGGAGATCTTGGAAACGGTAAGAGATACAGAATTGGTTAAATGGGATAAAAGTTGGCTATTTATAGGACCTTTTTGTTGGCGTTTGTAAAATCTAGATATCTTGAATAGTTTCAGATATACTTAGAAAAAAGTAGATTTCTCGATTTTCGTTATTATTTTTTCTTTCCTTTATTTGAAGAAATATTGAAAAACAGTTGAAAATTGTTTTGAATAGCTCTTGTTGTCACGATTCTAATGATGTAAACATGATAGGATTATTTTGATTTCTTAAGCTATAAATTAATGCATTCTGCAGTACCCTGGCCTCCACGATCACCTGATTTGCCACCGTTAGATTTTTTTTCTCTGGGGTTATGTCAAGAGCTATTTAAAACAGTTTTCAATTGTTTTTCCGCCTATTTTAAAAAATGAGATTGATGATGGTTATTCGAAACCGAAACGTTGTACAAGAATTTTGTTAGCGTATTTTAATAAAGAACAAAAAGTGGCAATGGAAAAGTGGTTTTAGTTTCCCGATGTCTCTTCAAATAAAGGAAAGAAAAAATAATAACAAAATCGAGAAATCTACTTTTTTAAATATCTCTGAAACTATTCAAGATATCTAGATTTTGCAAACGCCAACAAAAAGGTCCTATAAATGGCTAACTTGTCTTGGACACACTGTATATCTTGAGACCGCTTTTTAAGATATTAGTTTTTTAAAGACCAAAATCTACTAAATGTATTTATTACAGCAATCGGGTTCAGCTAATCCCGCTGTCAGGAAGTGAGCTCAGAGTACCAGTCTGTTATAGAAAAATCTAGAATAGAATGTACTTTACATATTACATTACATCTTGATTCGCATTAATTTTGCCAAACTAAATAGTTCGGATTCACTGCTTCCCATAAATCTGCTTCTAAAATCATTTTAATGAATTGATTTTATCTTAAAACAATCATATTTCCATATCATGAAGACAGGGTTCATTACTAATACATGATTGTTCATGTTTTAAAGATGTTCGCTCATACGTCCATTAAATCCTAGTTGCCTATGTTATAAAAAGCACTTAGATTCCTAATCCAGCAATAATGAGACGTATCGTTTGACGATGACGAAGATTTCTGCTCTCTTCTCAACTATAACATAGTAATTCTTTCTTCATAAACTTTTCTTTTTTAAAAGTGAATACAGTGTAGTAAGACATATACGTAATTGTATTTTTTGATTCAAACTTAAGAATGTTTTGGATTCTCGCAGGAAAAGTTCCATTGAAATTTAAAATATTTTCAAATTGTGCACTATAGTCAACATTATATGCAACTTATGCTTTATACAGACTTTAGAAGATATCATTGAAGAATATCTACATATACAATCCAAGGTGTGCTCAAAAAGTTATTTGTTTGGGAAACAGTATAAAAGCACAAACTGCAAATAAGGCATGCCACATTTAAAACTGCCAAAAGATTTTAAAAAGTTGGAATTTTTTTAAATAATAATAATAATCAGTTCTTTTCTGAGGGGGTGATTCAGACCTGGTATCTGTGCATTATATTTCTCATGACAGTTGATAGTTACGTCATCAGTATAATCATTGTGGTTGGAATCAATAGGCAAATTGTGCATATGTAATTTAAATAAACGTCTGAATAACGAAACTAAAAAGGATTTGAACTTATAGCACATTTAGCATAATCTGAGATGGTGGTCTAGATGGTTAGAAGGCCCAACGCGAGATTGGGTAGCATAGGTTTGAATCCCACCAGAGGAGATTCATTGATTTAATTTAAAGTTTGTAATACAAGTTTAAATAAATTCATTAATGGATTGATGATGTTTAGAGCAAATAAGGGCGTGAGAACAAAAAATTAGCACAAACGTTGTGAGATTTTTTTATTGTTTGTTACACTTGCCCTGCATTTAGCTATTGTATTTGTAGCTTCTAAACTGTTACAATCAGTGCAATGGAGAATCTAAATGAAAACAATAGATTTTTTAGTAAAGTTCAAAATGCGAAAAAATGTTTTGTGTAGTTCACAGAAGTCATTTACGGTAACATCTAGTTGATGTTTCCAGAAAAGTAACTTACGATGTTTGAGATAGTACAGGAAAAGATTTTAAGATAAATAAAAAAATAGTTTAGAAATTTATCGAGTAAGATACCATAGAAGGAAAGGAAGCACTTCATAGCGGAATTTATGGCGATTTTGGTTAAACTAGGTAGAAGAGTTAACATTGACAAAAACTATGTAACATGTATTATAAGCATAGAGAGATTGTTATTTCTCTGACAACTAGCTCCAAAGGCAAAGGCAAAACAATAATAAAAATAGAATTGACCAAACTTTTTTGACCAACTCCAGTTCACCACATAAACTCTATGTAAACAGAAGATTAACATTGGAATGTACTTCTGTTTTCGTTGTAAATAGGCGTGTACCGTTTTTGATTAAAAATAATTTGTGACGTGAACATCAACTTTCATGAGAAATATAATGACTACTTATTTAGCGGACCAAACTTAAAAAAAAGAAAAATAGATTATTATTAACTCCGAGATTGTTAACCCTAAAAATATAAAATCCCAAAACGTCAAAAAGAAAAAGCAACCAACCAGAATGTATATCCAATAATGCAGTAAATAAAAGTTTATTTGAGGTTTATGTTGTGTTCGTCGTTCTCTATCATTCAATAATTTAAAATATAACCTTTATTTTTCTAGTTCTGATTTTATCTTACGAATGGAACATTTTTTTGATATATAAAAAATACGATTTCTAAAGATTTTCTGTTCACTATAGCAAATGTTTATTATACCCACCGTTAATTCCAACTTGTTTGTTTTTGGTTAACATGGATGCATTCTTTTACATAGTACTTTATACTAATGCAAACGTTGTAGGTAAATAAAACTTTTTATGACCGAAATAAATTTTAGAATCTACATAACTACTTCAAAAGCTATAAAGCTATTTATAATCTGAACTAACATAAGAAAAGTTCAATTTGGACAACTTGTTTTATGGACATAAAAGTTCTTATTTTATAAAGTGATATCTTAGTGAACGAGAAAAATTTTGTAAGAAATAAAGAAATATTTTCAAAAATATATTACAATCTAAAGAACTTTTTGAATTAATTATATTACAAAAATCATAATGAGAGTTACCAAAAAGCGAAATAAGTAAGTATGAGTCTTCTCTGGGAATATTCCGTACACCAGTGATATTCGAGTGATGTCTCTTTTTGTTGTATAGGATAAACTCTGTACATTTAAGAACGGATAAAAAATAAAACTATTGCTGTGTTCTATAGAGTCCGTTAGGAAACCCTTTTCCGCCAATTGAAGTTTTTTATAGTACAATATGGTATCGTCTATACCAGGGATAATAAACGCGATTTGACTAGCGACAGCGAATAGAATTTAAAACAAAAATTCATGTGTCAGAAAGTTCTTAGGCAGGAATTTCCATGGACCTAAACCCTCCGAAAACATCTGGCATGCTAGGTTTGCTAAGTATTTGCAATGTAATGTATGCTGCTCTTTCATATTGTTCTATTCATAACCCTAAGTTTAGCACATCTCTACGCAACTTTTATTGTTATTTCTATAATGGAATTATAATGAGTTATTCAAACATTTTTATCTATAGAACAGATCACTAGTTATTTTGGACAGAAGAAATAAATTATAGTTGGAACTTCTAACAAAGTGCTTCAAGCACTGTGTTATTTTCTAAAATGAATGGTAGTAAATGGTATTTGAATTTCTTTGTTATCGTACTTGGTGCTTTCAGTAATTTGTACGGAATCTAACATTCAGAGTGCTCGAATTATTTTGAGTAATTCCCTTCCGAAGTACTTGAAATCCTTAAAAACAAACTTACAAATCTCAAGTCTTAACAAATAAGTAAATGCGTTATTCAGTTATGCATAGTAAACATCATTTTTCCTTCCTGCATGCATTCAACTGCCCAAATGAACCATTTTCGTCACGCTTGCCGAATTATGCCTTTGTTTAATTTATTTGAAATCACCAATCGGTGGTAGATAGTTTCTTAAGAGCTTAAAGCAGTTTAATAAGGACAAGCAATTTCATAGACTTGAAGCAGCATTCCAAGGAATGATAATGACTTTAAGCATTCAGCAAACTGTGCTTCGTGCTTGAGGCTTTAATTTTGATTTTGGTAATTGGTGCTGTAAATACCCAATTACTGTGCAACTGTGTTTAGTAATTGAAGTATTTTTTAAAAAGTATTTAAAAGTACTCGGGACTTGGCAATCGAAGTTTTGCCTAATTCTGGTCTGTACACGAAACAATCTTTGTATTCAAAATTGTTTGCAGCTCCAAAATGCGTAACCGCACAGCTCCAAGTGATCTAGTTGATATGTGTCACTTGTTTATCTGTCAAAATAGATTCTTGCGAAATAGTCCCCAAATATGACGTAACTTGCAGCTGACAAATTTAAGGGACTCTACTCCCAAAACAATAGTGAAGGTAGCTATTGTGTAAATCTTGAACGAGCAACTTGGTCGTGACAGACTTATAGAGAGCCTGGGTTTGTCATACAGTCGATAACTAAAGAGCTGGGACATGACCGACATGGGTGTTATACGGTGGTTCAAAAAAAGTTTAAGTACTGATAAAGCGTCGGAATCGAATCGTAAGAGAGAAAAAAAGCTTAATTGCTTCTATTCGCTGGTCCAGAAGGTCAAAAAACAATCGGAACATCATATCTATAAAACCAAGACGGTCTACGACATTTAGCTGCAGCGACTTAGCTACTTAGTTGGTAGTAAAGACTATTAAGCAGGTTGTTTAGATGCAGAGAGAGTTAGATGTTTTGGAGATATATAGACGAGAAACTCTCAATATAGATATCGGGAACGAGAAAACGTGTGCTTTTAAGAGATTTTCTTATCACTATATTGTTTTAAAAAGCTTTCAAATGAAAATTTGCAATTTGTATTTTAACGCTGAAACAGAAGTCTTTTTTATTAAAAGCTTTTGAAATTAGATTATATACCCATATCAGCATTTAACTGTCTCGGCATCTAAATAATCTGCTTATAATTGTTTTTGCAGTTAATAGTCACCTTGACTAAATGTTTTCGCTGCTAGACGCTCGCAGCTAAGTGTCTCAATTCGAGAGTCAAGATTACTTCTTTGTGGGACACTAGGCAAAAACAGCAAACGAAGACACGAGCAAGGAAGCCGTACGCCGACTACATCGGGGATCTTGACTGTATCTTGATGGACAATGAGGCCTACATCAAGACCGACGCTTTGTAGATTCCTGGTCTACAATCTTTTTACACAAAGGATCCGACGGTGATTTCGATAAAGGAAAGGTAGAAACAACTCAAAACTGACAAAAGATCTGCCGTAAAACTGATTCTTTTATCACGAAAAGCAGGATCAATCACAATAATTGCAAAAAACAGTGTCTAAAAGCATGAATTAAAGCGTTTGTGAGTTCTACAAAGACTGTTTTTTGACCAAAGTTCATTCCAGCAAGAATACAGTAACTCAGATTTTGTCTTGAAGTAGTTGAATCCTCCCAATTTATCTGTGCTGAGGCCAATAGAAAAGTATTGGACGATCGTGAAGCGGAAACTCTCGTAGGCACATAGGGAGGTAAAGAACATCATAAACTTAAAAAGTGAGAGAAAGTAACCAACGAAATTAATGAGACTATACTGTACGGTGTCTGATGGAGATAGTAAGTTGAAAATTGTGCCGTCGCGTCATCGGAATGATCAGAATTAAATTAAGCAGCTTTCTCATAATACATAAATACTCAGAAAAGTTTAATTTTTTTTAAACCGTTGTACTCGCTGTGATGTACAGATTTTTCATGCACCGGCCTTAGTAGCAGACCTAAATACAACTATTTGGAAATTTACACCAATGTAGTTGTTCTTGCTATTCAATAGCCATAAATTAGCGTTATTTTATTTTAGTTTATGATTGTTCTTTATGTCTTTTAAGGAGCTGTGTTTGTTGCTTTTCGCTCCTATGCCAAGAGACCATACTTGAAATAGGTTGGAAAAAGAAAAGGAAACAAAATACTACTTAATGAACTTAGGGCGAAAGGCACTCGACGCATCTAAATATAAATACAATCAGAAGCATTTTGACGGTTTACTGTTGACCACCGACCACTTCCCACTTAACCAGTAAACAGTTTCAATTAACCTTTGCTGACTTTGTCTGAGTTTCTTGCAAATGGAGTGGAAACAATCTACTGTGAAAGAAGCCCAGACAGTGCCTATGGAAAGTGCTAATTAATTTTTCATTTTATGAAAAATTTTTGCTACTATTGATTGTTTTTTAAATAAGTTCATGAATATACATACTAGACCTTGAAAAAAATGGAAACAATATTATAGCAAAAAGCGATAATAGAAGGGGCAAATGAATAGAACAGTGTAACTGTGACTGTGAGTAAAAAGAATGTACAAATCGAAATGAGCACAGAAATTAGAATACAAAAGATCGATCATACGAGAAATTAAAGGAATGAAGAGCAATAGAAACCTAAAACTCGTATATCCATGCCCTGTAAGTTAGTGAAGCAGATTCCGATAAAAAAACTGGGGAGTAATAAAAGGCATTTTTAATAAGTGTTTAAGAGAAGATAAAATGCTGTGCATAGATTTTTCACTATAAGCATCAGTAAGTTCAGTTTGTAAATACAAGTTTAAATATAGCCGCTAGCTATCAAATCAGTAAGCTTAGCAATTGCTTTTTGCACACTGTTTAGACAGTTGTGAATTTTGAAATCAAGGTGAAAGTAGTAGATCGAGGTCATTTACAAGAGCGGGTGTGTAATATGCTTGGACAACAAGACCTAAAAACAACGTTAAAACGTTTTTGAAGTGAATGTGCTTTTCGTAAGAATATTTACAATATCATTCATTAGTATGACGATGATCTTCCTGCAAAACCACTACTTCGATAGCCAAAAAAGCATAGATTACGTGAGGGGTGTTTAAGAAATAAAAGCAAGATGCAAGAAGTACAGTTGGCGCAAGTGTCAAAAACTACCACAAAAATATAAAGCGACCTAGTCAATATCTGAACTGAAAACTAAACTCATCATAGGTGACCAAAACTATTTTACGTTTTCTCGAGGATTTTTCGTTGATAACAGAGGTTTTTACAAAAAATAAATTCAGGGTAATTTTGGTTAATTTAGTTTACCAGAATGGATAATAAGCAAGTTCGGAGAAGAAAAAACGTGGCAACACGAATTAAGTAGGTACTGTGCAAAAATTGTTATCCAAAAAATAATGCGGACAGTGAAATTAATCGAAGAAGATAACTAGGTATATTGTAATTTTAAATCATTTTGTAAATTCATTAATAAAAGGAACTTTTTTAAAACAAAACTTTTTATTTTAGTATTTTTTAATAAATATATACTTTTGTGCATTTATAAAGTGGACATGCCTTATGTATGGATAACTTGAAATAGCAGAATAGAAGAAATCTAGACCGACGTTCTATAATACTTGAAATAGTAATTTTGTAAAAAAAGCTGGAATCCAATGTTATTTGTTGATTCAAAAGAAGCTTAAACGCCTGTTCTTCAGTGTAAAGTTCTTCATTATTTCAGTCAGCCTAAACAGATCGTTGTTAAATCTTTGGAGCATCTTTACATTTGAAATCTCTCGAGTTACAAAATACTGTTGTACGAAGTATGTGAGAAAAGTAATGAGACTGATTTCATACTAACCAAAGTTTTTATTTTTTTCAAACAACAATGTTATCCCCTTCAAAGTAGTTCCCTTGGGCAGCTATACACCGGCGGAGTCGTTGTTCCCACTCTTGGTAGCAACGCTGGAAGTCTTCAACTGGTATGGCTTTTAACTGGTCGGTCACAGTCCTTTGAATGTTCTCCAGAGTTCCAAAATGACGTCCTTTTAGGACATGTTTCAATTTCGGGAAAAGGAAAAAGTCACAAGGACTCAAATCAGGTGAATAGGGGGGATGAGGAACAACAGTAATGCGTTTTGAGGTCAAAAATTCACTGATGGAAATTGCTGTGTGATACGGAGCATTGTCATGATGTCTGTCAAAATTTGATGCACGGTGAAAGTGTTTAAATTTAACTGTTCACTCATCATCCTTATTGTTAAACGACGGTCTGATCTCACAAGAGCCCTCACACGTTCAACGTTTTCGTCAGTTTTTGAAGTTGAAGGTCTCCCTGAGCGAGGTTCATCTTTAACGTGTTCTCGGTCGTCCAAAAATGATTTGTGCCAGCGGAAAACTTGTGCTCTTGATAAGCACTGTTCCCCATAGACCTGTTTCAACTTTTCAAAAGTCACACTCGCGGATTCACCAAGTTTAACACAAAACTTTATTGCACAACGTTGCTCTAAATTCCGATGCTCCATTTCTGTAACACACAACAAAAACACAACTTCACTGATGGCGCTGTCAAAAATAATGTGTTAGCTGTACGGAGTTGTAACTCGGACTGAGGAAGTGGAAGCGATAAACAAACCGGTTTAGCACAGGCCGGTAGACACAACGTTGCCAGATCTCCCGCAGTGTTGCCAGTCTCATTACTTTTCTCACACACCTCGTATGTATAAAGACTGTATCAGTTATATTGCACTTTTTAAACGTAAGTTAACAGTTTCATTACATTTACTGTATGTGTACTTTTAGAATAATCGATATACCTAAATATGAACTATATATCAGATTTGTCACCACTGCGTTGTATTGAACAAACATTTAATTAAATAGGCACTTTAAATTGCAAAAATTAATTGCGATTTGAGCCACTAAAGATATTTCTGTATGGTGTTTTGCCAAATGTTATTATTTTAACTTTAAATACATTATTGTTTTAACATGTTTTTTTTTAAATTGATTTAAGTAGCACATTGTACAGGTTTTTTTTTACTTAAATTAATCTGTTCAAACATGCTTCTGTTACTTCTGAAAGCCATTCAATTTCCTCGTTACAACGTGTATTTAAATTCAGAAATCCTTGTGGAGATATAAATTACGTGTGGATTGTGCAATAACACGATTTGCTTAACATTAACATTGATCAATTGATCATGCCAATATTCTGTTTTAATTCTGCATTAAAGCTAAATGTATATTATAGTTCAACCTACGAGTTCTTTGGCTTAAGTCCATGCTTATGCAATTGAATTACGAAAACATACCGGTACGTAGGTTTTAGACTTTGGGCAAGTGAATTAGTTCCTCTCGACCATGGAGCCGTTCTTTAGATGCATTTGCATATCGAGAAACAACTTATCTTACGAACACGATGGGGTTATTTCTGCCCTCTTAGACATAAACAGGGTGCTTTATGTGTTAGTGATAGCTCAGTATTTCCATAAAATTCTTTTAGAACTACAATAAAATGGAAACGACAAGGTAAAATGTTTTGTGATAGTTATAAAGACAAAGTTAAGTTACTTTTATTGTTTCATGATTAGTTACAGTTTTACGCTGTTCGATGTTTTTGCGTTTTTATGTGATTTATGTACAAGGTTTTGCTTTTCAAACCACTTATTGCTAGCTAACAATAAGCATAATGTGTTTTATGAGAGTGCTTTTCACCATTTCGGCATGTACAAAAGCAAGTTTACTCAAATTAAATCGCTTGGTAGTTTATTTAGCGGTTTGATTTCATCGTAATGTGATCCCCTTTTACACATCACGTTCTTATCAATGCCGCTACATAATGTGTTAAGTGTATTACATTTCTCTAACTACAATCTTGAAGTGGATGAATATTTTTTGATATATACCTGCAGTGCCTAACTGTATTAATTTTGTTATTCCTTAGGAATCGTGGAATTATACAGTTTAGCACAATTACAAATAGTTAAAGCAAAATATTCCTTAAAAGGACACGGATTATTAATATAATATTTATTTAATTTAGTTAATAAAATAAAAATTACAACACATGAATCCGTTGGACAAACGTTATAAAAAGCGATGTGGGTGCGCGTTGCGTACATGCAATTTATAACACCATTATAAAACCAGAAGGAAAAAGAAACGACCCAGACTCCGATGCAGAAGTGGTACCAGCCAGACTAGTCCTTTTAGTATCACATTGCAGCTGTTGCTATGGTGGTTTTTTGTTAAACGAAAATTCCATTGGCGTGGTTTTAAGGCGAAGACTTTTATTGAAAACCTGCCCTAAATCTAGTAAAACCCATCAAATATTTATTCTATTTAGATAATAACATTAAATTAATGTGCTTTTATTCAATTTAAATAATTTTCAACAAACGAGATCGTGCGAACTAAGTATGTACGACTTTATTCTTGAGATATGAGACAGACGTAAGCGAATTATTAAAAATATATTTTTTCGTAAACTGAAACTACCTACTTAGTATTCATTTGGCAAAAGAGCCTTTAGAACACATTTTATTTAAAGTGTTTAATGGAAATTTAAATACTAATCAACGAGAACAGCATTTTGATTGTAGGTTTTTGAATAATCAATCAACCAATCACAGAAGAACTGAAATATTTATTCATTTTGAAAGTATTGTAATACTATTATTTCCAATAATTGTACTAGAGGTTCCTTTAACTTCGAGCATAACCGAATCGTATCTTATTTCTGTTTCCAGCCTTTTTCAATACCTAAAAGTTTATTTGAGTAGGTAAGTACGAAGACAGACTTTCTGTTTAGAATACAATATTAAAAGATCTAGATTGCAAATGCTGATGATAAAAAATCTGCCCTAGTTCATATTTATTTTTTTACAACATACATACCAATAAATGAATAACTGCGTCTCGTTTAAAAAAAACATGAGTAGGTTCTGTATCGTTTCATTATACAGTGTGAATGAAAAGTAAGGAACATTGATGCTGGAACTTTTATTATTAGTTGTACGAAAAAAAGTTGTTAATGAGAGTTTGACGTCTGAGTAGTTACCACAATTTGATGTTCTTCAATTTTTTTGACGTCATAGCTCCGGGCTGTGACGTCATCGAAAGAAAGGGCAATCTATATTTTGTGTGGCGGAATTGGTTTCTCTTTAAGGTCATGTAAAAATATCACAAGGTTCCTTAAGAAAGATTTTGACGTTTGAGTGTGCTATTCGTGGCAGCTTTGAACACTCATACTGTTATCTTAAAGAAAATCTTTATTAGACTGGAAAGATCAAATGTACACAAAAGATTGAATAAGATAGTGCATAATCGGTGCTTTCTTTCGCCAATAGAGTTTTGATCCCGATCAGAGCAATTCAGGATTCGTTTGAATTTGTGACATGAATGAAGAAAAGAACAAACTTATCTAGTGATTTACAATTGCGTAGATTAGGTTAACTAATAATAAATTCATGAAGTCTTATTGAGGAAAGGTGGTTTATTGTATCAGTAATACAATAATATTTCATCAGAAACAAGATGGACCCTCAGGGAATGATGCTGCTAATAGTTATTACTACTTTGTTCATTATTTCATATTTTCAGAAAATGGGTTAAAACCAGTGGATTGTATCATTAATATCAGTAGTTCATCCAGTTTCGATAATGATTTCGAATAAAGAGAAACTTATATTAGAGTTGAAAATTGTTCTATGATGGATTTTAAAACTACTTTCGGATGAAACGTGCAGGTATTTCAATATTAATAGACCTGCTTGGTGCAAATGTCATTTCCAAAACAGGAGGCTGGCCACAAAAGCAGTTTTATTAACTATTTGGTATTTAGCTAATTTGAAAACCTTTCGACAGATTAGTGACCGATTCAATGTAACATTAAGTTGTACCATGCTATAGTCAAACATGTTACCGAATTCCTTGTGAGTATTAGTTCTCAGTATATAGAATGGCCTAATGCTGTTAAAGCTGAAAGTGAACAAATATCATTGCAACAATAGGTGGAACCCATTTTAGAATAAATAGCCCCAAAGTGCACCCTGAAGATTATTGTAATCGCAAAGGATATCACAGCATAATAATGCAAGAAGTGCATATTTGCCGATATGTATTTATGTGGGTGAACCTGTGTCTATACATGATGCCAGAGTCTCCCGAAGATCTACGTTATGCAAGACTGGAACGGGAAAGCCTGTCCAATTATTTTATGGTAGATACAAACTAGATCCTTGCAGTGGTAGATTACACCAAAAAAGGGCAACAGTTATCTGACCAATAAAGACAAAAATTTTAATTACAAGCTCCCCGGTACAAGGATAGTAATTGAAAACACTTACATTACAAAAATGTAATTCAAAGAAACTTTATTGTCAACTACTAATACATTCTATATGAAAACTGATTTAACAAGTGACCCATTATGATGTTATAATAATAATAATAATAATAATAATAACAATAAATCTAATTTTCTCTCTTCTAGCCAATAATTTTCTTTTCTATTTCTAATGTTTTACGATGTCTATTCTCTTTTGGTAAAAGTTTTGCTAAATGCAGCGGCTGATTTGGTCTTTTTCGCTGTGATTTCTTTCTTCTTCTATATTCTCCCTAACTATATGATCACTATCAGTAGTAGTGTCATCACAGATTACCACATGTTCTTCGTCAGTTGGCATTACTTCTTGATTTCTTCCTACATGGATTACAGCTGTTAACTCTTTATCTCCAATAATTTCATCTATTCGTTCATAGAGTCTATAATACTGTTCCCCTCTGGCTGTTTTCTTAGAGCTCTTTTTATCTTTAATGGCTCGATGAACTCTTAATAGATTGACCCATTTTTGTTTATCGAGACTACGCTAAAACAATATACTCCATAAGTGAAGTACTATACTATAAAAAATATAGAAATGATTTTTTTACAAAATAATTATGCCCAGCCACTTTTTTTGTATAACTTCCCACACATGTTTCGGTCGTACTAAGTTCTCTTATTCCTTCACTGGTCATGCGGCATCGTTTACTGTATGTAGCTTTCGGGAAAAATCATTTTTAGTGTTTTTAGATATATGAATGCTCAAGATATATTCACAGAGCCTTCAAATTGGCTTTTGTACTACATCTACAGAACTAGAATCCACATTCTACCCTTGCAACTAGAATATACCTACAAATTTCTTGAATAAATATTCTGTCTTGGCTTCCCAAATTACTTTTCCAGTAATATAATAGCTAGGTTAATAGTTTTTATCGTAAATCTTTAGAACGTTATCATCAGAACGTTCCGAATGTTTGTAGGATCCCTCTAGAATTATTCTATAATCTTATATACTACTATGCTACTATCACCAATGTTAATGTAGAATCAAAACTGTTAGTTAATACCGCTCTAAACAATTTGTTCTCTACTTTGTTCTTATTTTTAAGTGACTTTAATATTTCATTAAAATAGTAAGCGTACACCACACTAGAATTATACTTTGTGATTAGATATATCCTAAGCTCTAATGTTACTCGATTCGTTGAATGCTACGTTAGTTAGAAAGAGTAATGTTAAAATAACCTGAGGTTGAGTAAGGCAAAATAATATTACACTATCTAGTCAAATTCTTATACTCTTTACGAAGCCAAACAAGTGTAACTTGAGACTTTTTAGGAAAAATCGTAAAAATGGTATAGATATAAACATTTTAAAATAATATGACTTATGACAAAGAAATGAAGCACAATCTTGAAAGTTTCAATCTACTATGTGAACCATGCATAGCAGCTGCGCCATGACGCGACGACCGGCCGCCTATGGCGGGCGACTTCTCCCACTGTGCCTACATAATAAGGCGTAACACGTTTAAGACAGCGTCTAGATGTAGATTCTTACTTAACAAGAAGAAAAAGAAAAGTATAGTTTTTAATGAGAAAGTTTCAAAAAAATCTGTAATTGCCGTTTTTGTTTTTTGAAGTTTTGAAGATTCTACAAAGATTCCCAAATAAGAAAATCAAAAGATCTTGACTTAAATATTAAATTTTATCTAGAATGTAAAAGATGTGCACAATCAATATGTTATTGTGAAGGGGGGGGATGCTGCATAACACAACGCAGTCAACAAATTAAGATTTCGGGTTCTTTTAAAACAAAAACTTAAACAATGCATGACATCTATCACAGATTCTAAGATGAATGATGTAACATAGAAAAATCACATAGTGACGAGGAAAAATAAAATTACAAAATCGCAAGAAAAAACTTTTATTTTAATTTTTGTCCAAGCTTTATTATAAATAACGGAATTTGTGAAAGAGTTCATTTTAAGTTTTACATGAAAGGGTTAAAGATATAAGTGGTCATTTCTAGTTTTTCTCCAAATAATTTAATCGCTTTGTAGCGCAGTCACAATTTCTTAGTTTTCTTATGCTGACAGTTATTCTATTCGTTATTTCCAAGAACTCCTTTTTGATCTTTTTAATGTAGGATCTTCATAATTATTTCAAAAACTTGAAAAGGTTTTTACCTGAAAAATTAATCATCTCTTTTTTTGTTTTTCTCGGTCACATTAAGTCCCACTTTTGTATTGATCGTCAAATATTTTGTAATACTAGATATATAATGTAAAATACAGTAAGATATCAACAATTTCCTATTATTAGATCATTTCTTGACAATTATGTTACATAATGCGCATTATATATACATAAAAAGACTTTTCTTATTAAAATTCATCCACAATAATTTCCTGTGACGCCTATGTGGAGAACCGAGCAACAGAAAAGGAAAGATAGATTACGAATTCAAAGCATCTAACCGGGTTGAATCGCCAGTTCTCGATCTCCGATATCACCATGGTGGATAGCGGCGCCGCAGCATTGCCTTGATACCCAGCAGCAGCCAACTCGAACTGTTGCCCCTGCGCTTTGCTGCATTTCGCGGTTTCACCTGCGACCAGTTTGTTGTGAGACAGTGAACGAGTTGCGCGTGTGCATGTGTCGGGAGCGGAATAATTTCATCACCTGTTAACGATGAAATCTTGCGGAAGACTTAGAATTCATAACTCGCATTGTTTTGCGAGTTAATTACTGATACCAAAGACTAAAAATATTAATTGTATTTTATTTACGTGCTTCTAGTCAACGTGGAATATGAAATTTGAACCTTCTAAATGCAATAAGAAAAGAATTTCCCTTCACACCCTAGAAGTCGGCCAAATGAAGCAGGCATGGTATGTGAAAATGTAAGTGTCCAAAGTGTAAATGTGTTTTGAGTTTTATTTTTTTCTATCTACCTTGGCACATTTATTCTGAAAAATTACAATGAGAGTAATTGCTTGACAAGATACAATTCAAAATTGTTGTGGTTATTTGTAAAAAAACAAAAAGAGAATTATAAATTCGTTTTAATTTTAATTTTTAAACGGTTTTATGTAAATAATAAAATTCTTAAAACGTTTTAGTAAATGCATTTGTAATCTCCCAGTTTGTTAAGAATATGAAGCATTTAAAAAAAGAAACTCCCCATACCGAATGTTACAAAGCGGCAAAACGAACACAAAAACCATTTTTAATTATGAAAATGTCGAATATCCTCGCTTTTACAGTGAATCCTTTCAAGTTTCTCGAGCATATCTTGCTTTCCCGCAAGATGCTCATTAACCATTGTGGCTTCTGGTTTACCTCCTCCACAGTTCGTTCCACTTTTTATAGTTTAGTCATTCAGAGTCGTACAATGACCTTCTTGATCGTCTAAGTTATAACGAGAATCATATTTGTTTTTACATGTGCATCGCAGGGCAAAGATCTACAACATCAAAATATTATTGTTTAAAAATAATCTACTATGATAGTATCTCCTGGTGTTGCCTTTCCCTGTTTAAAACTACTAATAGACAGCAACGGACAACTTTCTAAAAGTCTTTATAAAAAGTGGGTAAATGAATTTGCTTTTCGTTTGATTTTGAAAGGTTTTAGGGTACAGCATAGAAGAGTTTGTAATCTTTGAGAACGAACAAAAAAGTTTTAAGAGGATTACTATAGTATGTTTTTACGTTATACGGCCAAATTGATCAGATGTAATGACCATTTGTACTAAATAATGGTATTTGTTAACCATAAATGATCATTAATTGCAAAATTACCATATAATATTGTATATACTATAAAAAAGACATTAAGATTATTGGAATGTTAAGATAATAAATCAAGAATTTATCTTAAAATGAATTATGTAATACCAATCGTTGATAACCGCAAATCGAGAATTAATATCCTTGAAACTTTATATTTCGTATAAAGAATTGCAGTTAATGTTGCTTTTAATGGGGTCTGAATGCGACATCAAGATATATTGCAATTTATGTAATAACTGCAGTTGGAATTACAAAGGCGATATTATTAGTTCTTAACCTATTTTGACAAATAAGAAACATTCTGATCCACACGATAATCGATATGTAAAATATGATGGACATATATTTTCTAGGCTTTCACAGGCTGAATATCAATATACAACGCGCATCTTGGTTTGATGATGATAACGGTTGCATATGTATAATATGTTTGTAATTGCTCAAGCAAGAATTTAGTCCAAATCTCGCCAACAACCGCATCAACATTCTTTAGTTGTACTAACTACTGAAGTAGGAGTCAGATACATTTTTCGTTTTTGGATTAAGAGATAAAGCTACAAACCTGCTTAAAGATTATTTATGATGATTGGAAAAATGAGAAAAGCTGTTCAAGTAGAAAAGAGATCGGCATATTTCATACTGTAGTCAATCCAAAATATTAAGTGGCCAAGGTATCGAGACTTTTTAAAATACGCTCACTTCTTTCACTTTAATAAACAGTAAGCCGTAAATAAATCTTTTGTGGGTTTCTAACTCTACTTCTTAATCCAAAAACGGAAGATTTATCTGGTTCTCACTATAATGTTTTTTGTGAAACTAGAAATGCCAGTCTTTAAAATGCACACAATCGTCAGCTGTCCAGGAGGATAAGCCCCAACACTAATGCCTCTCAGTCTTTCGTAACTGACTGGCCATTTTAAAGATTATCTACGCAATTTCGGTGAACTGACAGACCTTCAAGAAAAAACAAAAAAAAACAAAAGCAATAACTATAGCGAGTACAGATGAGCAGCATATAATTGCATAATAAAGGTAGTTCCTATAACATTTCATTTGTCAATTCGGCAAGAAAAGTGTTTCCCGGTGCTTTTCCTACTCATAGAATACTTACTGAAAAAAACAAAAAAGAATTGTTTGTTTGGTAATCTTTTTCCCACATTATAGCGAAAGAAGCTTTATCTCAATTCTACTCTCAGTTCCTGACCTACGAAATTTCACGAAGAAAATCAAAGCAAGTCTTCAGCTTAAAGCCTCTTTTCATCACTCTTATTTTCTAAATACAGAATTCAGTTATTGGGATATCTCAAAAGAGTCTCCTCTGACCAAGTTTCGACGCTGCTCCTCATCTTGTTTCCGTTATTTCTAATCGTTGTATGATTACGGTTTTTGGCTTTCTTTCGAAGCAGTTCAGGAACTCATTTGGCAAAGAACTTCGACCATGACAATATTTGTTTATATGTTCTTAGTACTCACCTTCAAACTTAACCATCCAGGATTCTTAGAAATCCATGAAATACTTAGCTTTGCTGCACTTTTTCCGCTTAATACACTAATTATCTAAATAAGAGAACTGTTGTTTTTATTTGTTACTTCGCATTCAAATTTCCAGAAACAACAACATGCTTTACATATCATGGATATCCATGTTTTCGAAATGAAAAGAAAATTCCCTAGCAATCTGAATCTAGATAGATATGTACTACAGTTGCTTATTTTCGGATAAAAATAAATTTTAAAAAATCCTTGTTGGATTTTTCGACGTCAATAAACTAAAATGCATAATTTTGCTTAAAAGAGAATATTCCTGACAGTTAGTCTGTCTATTCCATCCAAAATTGAGATTGACTTTTTACGCGCCATTGAACAATTATACAATAACACTTTGGGTTAACAACAATGTGCGGTATTTACAAAATTTACCCCGAATAGACCAGGTAACCTTTTTTGACAGATGAGTTGTAAATTATTTTAAAGGACTTTTCATAAGTGAGGGTAATAAAAGAAATTAGTATGGTACCTGAGAAGTTTGGAATCGGAATGGGACATCCTTTGTTTTGCAGGTAGCTGAAAATTGTACAGCTAGGCGAAAGGGTATTGGATTTTTCAGAGGCAAATAGCTCTGCAAATATGAGAAAACAAAAAGAACCTAAAACCTAAAGGAATTGAAATTTTATTAATCAATGATGTAAGAAGATTCGAAATGAAAAAAGGGAGCGATGAAGTATTAGTTACACATTTAGAAAAGTAATTACAAAAAATTTTTTAGTTTAAAAGAAATTTGGAAGGCCTTACTCCTGACTCACCAACTAATTTCTTTTATTATCCACACTTATAATAAAAAGCACCTCAAACTGATTTACTCCGAGTTTTCAACAGGTTCTGACCTGTTTAGGGTAAATATTACTACCTGCGGATATTCTATAATTGTCAGTCTCAGATGCGGTGGAGATAACCATCAGACAAAAAGCATTCTTGAAAGGGTTGTAGAAAACCTTTACCGAAGTAAACAAACTTAATTTATTACTATTTTCTTGCTTTATTTTTAGAAAGAAACGTGTCTTCCCTAGTTAGTTTTTGGAATAAGGCGATAAAATACAACATTTCCTGTTGCTATGGTCATTCTAATGTATATGCACTCGATTAGATTTTGAGTAATCCAAGAAATTACTGTATATATAGCACACTTAAAAAAGTTTAGACTTTAATCAATTGTTTTGTCCTTTAGTTTACGTCCATAGGTTTTTGTGCAATAATAATTCTGCAAATAGTTTATTTCATTCAGGTGTGGAATTTACTTTTTTACTAAAGTAAGGCACACGTGAAATCCTACCCTGCAAATAAATAAGCATAAATACAGAACCCACGTGTAAATCTTAACAAAATATAATTTTTTAAACTTATTAGATCAAACTATAATAAACAGAAGATAATAAATTTAACAGAATTTATGAGCTACAATTTCCAAACAATGATTGCTCTGAATTGAATACCGGTTAGTGTACCAGATAACTGTAACTAAACTAGAAGCAAAGCCTTTTTTTATTAAGAATAGTAGCTAGAAGAATACTTCTCTGTAGGTGATTGTTCGTTTTTCACTTCTCATCATTTTGTTAACTTTGGAATTAATTTTAAGACTATACAACTTAAATACCATTCTGATTCCAAACCAACAAGATGTTTTCAGTGTCAAAACGCTATTTAGTAAAAAAAGATGAAAACAAAAAACTGAAATGTCAATATACATAGAAAGTTGAACGCAAACCATCTGTGAGTTGTACTTACATAGAAATGGCAGAGTAGTAACAATTGCATCCAAATCTAAAAGTCATGTTGTAGCAATCCTTATAAGAGCAACAATGACCTTAAAGTTACACAGTGAGAATATTTCAAGTATTACGTTCTCTTGATATTTATAAATATTATTCTCCCTGTAAATATTTCATTAAATTCAGTTTTTCATTGTGTTAACAATGTTTGCCGAGATAAAGAGATCTGGAGACTTTTGGACTTTTAAGATTACAATTAGAATACAAAGAAACAATTTCCGATAAAAGACATATGTTGAAAATTGAATCACTGAAAAATCAATGTTGAATGCCGACAAATAAATCTAAATATAAGAAACTATAAATAGTTAATGTTTCAGATATAAGTAGGCGTGGGAATAAATTCACCTCTTAATATTCAATGAACTCCCACTAATACTCACTAGAAAGAGTTTTTATTTAGAAAACTAACAAATACTTATTTTTGATCAAATTCTGGAAATCTTTTTCCAACTATTACCTTGCACTCCAACATCAAATTGTAAGAAAAGGTTACATTCTCATTATAATTTTCTAAAATTAACCTTTCCATGTGACTGACCCCGGCATTGTGGTTTGTCGTTGTCACTTATCGTGCCTAGTATTATTATATTATTATTTACAATCAGTTTCTATTACATCCTGTTTTTGTGAAATACCTCGTCCACATACACCATGCTTCCGTTTTCTACCTGCTATTATCCTTTTAAATCTTTTATTAAAAGTACTCATTGCACCACACATACTTACATTATCATAATATTCAAGCAAATTTCATCCTTTTGCCTAATGCTTCTCATATTCCAACGTTACCAAAATCTGGGTTAATTATCCTTATAAAGCTTCTGTGTACACATACTTTTATAAAATCCTTCCAAAGCAATTTTGGCAGAAATCCAAAAACCAAATGTACCAAATGTAGCCGAAAATGCCTACTCAGTTCATCTCTGCCTAATGTAAGAAAACATTATAAGAACATTCCCGTTCGAAGACAGTACGCTAGAAAAACAAATACCCTGTAGCATCACATGATATTTTGTTTACGGACTACTGTCAACATTTTTTTTGTTTAAATACGGTTCACTTATAGTACACAATATTTTATTCTTCATCTTATCTTTACAAAATGATCGAAGTGTTCTAGTTTTTATGATTTTAACATTTTTTCCCGCATGTTTAATATATTTTTTTGCTTGTAGAGGTCTTTCAACCGTCTTTTAATATACATAAATCAAATACGGATCTCCCCTTAGGAAAAAAATATAAAAAGGCAAAAAGGCAAAAAAGCAGAAATTCAATTACCTACGCATATTAAATTTCACGTAGTTGATAAGTCTTGACGATGATCAATATGCAGTATCAAGACTTGAAATTGCGAGTAAAATATTATCAAGCGTGAATTTTTTTCGCTCGAAATATTCCAGAGCTCGAAATAAAAAGTTAACTGCTTGTAAAAGCTTTTCTCACGATCACATTTATCCGGCAGTTGAACTGACAGCCCATTGATTTTCACCACCCGTATTAAATTGTGGAGGAATCCGGAAGAAACCCCTTTTTAAGGCACGTTAGAGAAGCCTTTTACGGAATTCGCCAAACTTCCACTCATAAATTGCAGTAGCTAGAGTCTAAATTTTAGTGAAATTTATTCAACGGTTTTAAAGCAACAATTTTATCGTTAGGTTAAGATAAAAGCTTGAAGGAAAGTAATTTCTAGTAAAGCTCCGAGGAAAAACTTTTTAAGAAATTGAATATCCTACCTGTAGCTATTACTTATCGCGAATTGCTTAAACTGAAAGCCATTCTAATACTAACACATGGGATAAAAGAAGTAAAAAAAATATTACGGGAAATCAAAATTGGGTCGGAAGGACACAAGGACCATATTTCACGCAAACGTTTTCTCGACAGGACATTAATAAATAAACGGGATGTCCCCCGGCCCATATGTTTCATGTCAAACTGTTGATTTTTTTGTTTTGAGCCGTACTTTAATGTATACAGGGCAACGAACTTCTGCCCGACTAGGACGGCTTCATCATGAGAACTTGCCTTTGTGTATTTCTGCACGACCTCGTTAGCATCGCCATTTAACTGTGCAGTATCAAAAAAGTATCACATTTATGCTCGTGGCACTTAGCCAGATGCAAACAGACTATTAAGTTTGATGCCACTTTGAGATAATTTAGACAAATTAGACGATTTTATGTATGAAAAATGGATAAAAGAACTAAAAAATATAATTTTTTAGAGGAAATTGCAATATTAATATGCAGATGATTATTTTAATAAGGATTCGAGTGAAGTATGTGTTTAATGTAACGTTTCAGTTTATGTGTTTATGCGAACTCATTTATAAAAATGAATACTATCTGAAAATCAGTAACAGTAAACGTTTAAGAAGATAGAGAATCGAAAATACATAATATGCATTACATAGTTCTATGGCAGAATGCTTTTTTTGTATAAAGGAATATTATGTATGACAATAATAATTCTTTCAATAAAAATCGAAATTGTAGGATTTGCCTTGCTTTAAAAATGTGATAAACCCATACTGAGTGTTCATCGAAAATAAGAATATTCTCGAACCACTGCAAACTACAAATATGCATTAAAGGGGGACATAGAAGGTACGGAAAAGACATTATTATGATGTCTCCTTACTTCATTTTTCCCCACTCCCATCGACTTTAAAATCTTAACAGCCAATCTATTGCTTGTGACACCTCAAATGATAGACCTTAAAAAGTATTATCGAGCCGCGAAAGAGAAAAATGAGAATCGACGGATTAATTTTCGAGATATTTGAGAAAAAGCGGTGTAGTACCTACTAAGATTTTTCTTTTGATAAAACTACTGATTAAGATTTATTCGAACAAGTTATCCAGAGATTTTCTTTCTTTACAGAATGAAAACGTAAGAACATAAATGATCATTAAATAAATTACGAAAATAAACTTTTAGTTGATTCCAAACAAGTTTCTAATATGTAGAGATCGCAAGCAGAAAACAGTAAATTAAGGAATGAAACATTAATTAAACGATTTTATATTAAATGTTCAAAGCGACCGACGTTCACACTCAAACAGTGGTTTATTTAGCGTCGGTTGCATAAAGTTAACTGGTCAACCAACAACGTGGTTATTCTGTTCTATCACTTTTGAATTCTTTCTTGTACATTGTTATCATGCTTAGATTCTTGTCATATGACATTGAATACAAGGTATTAATAATTTGTTGGCTAACAATCTATGCAAGAGTATTTTCGAATTCGAATGTTTTTTTCAGTTTTGTTTGATTAAAGAAGTAGCCTCGGAACTACATTGATTTCTTCTTAAATAATTCGGAGACTATTTTTTCAATTTTTATTTTTTTTCCCACTAGATGGTGCTTTTTAAGGTTCATTATTTGAAGTGTCCCGAGCGATAGGTTGCCACCTTAAAGTTCTGAACTGACAGGAATGAAGAAAAATGACCTGTTGCGTTGTTCTGTCAAATAGTGCATTTAATGTATCTGAGAGCAAATCGAAGTAGTACATCTAGACAGTACACTACGTAAAGGAAATCTCGGATTGAACAAATAGTATATAAATAGGACAATTTTAACTTAAGCGCTCATACAACTTTTCTTCAATGGTTGCTTTAGTAAAAGTTTTATATGTTTAAATAGCTTTATCAGAGCTTCAGCTTAACCAACATTGGATGCCGGATCTAAGGGACGGGAAACTCCCCAGAAGAAATAACTCCTATAGTTGCAAAAACATATAGAATGTTGTAAAATATACTGAAAGCAATATAGTTCCAACTTAGTAGACACCTGTCCTCTTATTACCAACTCAGGTAAAAACGACGTCAAGGCTAAATTCTGCCTTGAGTACAAGAAACCCTGGTTACACCTCTAAGCTTAACATTCTAATGAAAAATGGTATTATGTGTCACTACCACGTTTAGTCCTGGTCCTATTTAAAATTTAATATGAAGATTGTATAAGTCAATACAGGATAAACAACACAGAATATCCTACAACGATAGAAATATCAAACTTAGCATAACACTACTTGGAGCGACCTTTTATGCTTGATGCCACTGTGCTATGCACCTACAGCCCACACCTTGGACCGGTTCTGGCCAGCATTTTTTCTTTTCGCCACTTATGCATTAGTTATTCAAAAAGTATTAGTGAAGATTATTTTTATTTTGTCATACCATTAACGTCTTTTACTAAACGAAAAGCGTACAATGCAATGTTCGTTGTTAACATTAACTTATTCCAAAACTGTACCACTATTGGTTGTGGTTAAAATAGAAATTTGAAGATCAAATAAAGATAAAAGCTCCTATCTACATTTATGGCTTTTAAAACTTGAAATATCTACCTGCAACAACATCAAACTTTATTTACATGTTTATAACTTACATAATCTGAGAATTGATATGTTGCAAAACCAAACCTACAATAATAATTCCTTTTGCATAAATCCAGAAATACTTGAACCAGTTCGTTATAATAATTTCGAGGTTGTTGATTCACGTTATAATTATAACTTTAATTTTATTTCCTAATAATTCATCTGTTTTGGAACAGCAGAGAAATTAGTATGTCAAGCAAATATTCTCCAAACAAACAGACCTTGTTCTGTTATTTAATCGTATCTTGTAAACAGTGCGATATTACCGTACCTATCTATCTCATATGTTAATGATGATCCTTTTTACGAGGACGTATGCAGTTCTCGTCAAGTATGTGTACGCATATATTCGCAAATTGATTGATTGTATTGGTAAAATATTATTTTCGAATTACCATTCAATAAACTCAATAAGCTACTAGTATTCAATTGTCCCTATTAGTTAAAAAAAAACTTCATTATCATTTTTGTGTCAAGGTTCTTTAAAAAGCTCTTTTAGATATTGAGTTTACAATCTAATTTTTTAGTGTCTTTAATAACCAGTTTTTCATTACGAAAATTGTTCTTTGTGTTTCACGTGTAGTTCCTCTTCTGGTAGTTGTGTTGTATGAAATTAGTTGCACACATGGCCGTTGAACTCATGCATGTATTTATAGAATATGCAAATAACTCTTATACTCTTTGTCTAGTTCTATGTTGTTCGTCATGTTAAACCTAAATTTTTTTATAATTATGTCGCTTAGATATAAATATTCCTGCATGAAAGTATTTAGAAGATTTTTTATAAGTGTACTTAAAAATACATTAGGTATTTGCAGCAAATTATTCGTATTTGTACTATTATTATTCTGACAGTTTATTAATAATTTATGAATTAATGGAAATATTACATTCAAAACTTATTTAAATAGTAGACATGTTGACTGTCAAAATCTAATACTATTAATGACAGTCACACCTTTAGTTTTCTAACTAACTGTTATTTAATGAAAAGGCAACGTACTTAAATATTATTATAGTAGAAAGTTGCAATTAATTCATATATCTAAGATTTCTTAGCTATTACCACCTGTGTTTGTCTACTACTTCTAAACAGTTTAAGCAAAAACTTCAGCAACTAATGAAATTTTTTATTACTTCTAAACCCAGTAGTTGATGTTATTTATAAACAGAAATGTAGGTGTAGATTCGTCTTGCACTTACATACTAAAATAATCAATAAAACAATTAACACAGGAGTATCTACTTTTTATTTCTTCCGTATTTTACAAGTATCTTTGCGCCTCTTCACACCTACTATATTGTTGTGTGTAATAACTGAATTCTTATTCTTGTAGCTTGTAAAAAAACTTCAGTAATTTGTTATCTTTGTACCCGGAATGCGGAATTTACTACTACACTTTTCTCTATTTTTAGCCCTAGATTGTACTTATCTATTCTTCTATAACAGGCAATCGTCTGATAATGCTTTTATAGAAGATGAGACAGTTACATTTTTAATCGAACCAAGATGTCAATAGGTTCCAGTCTTCAGTAGTCAAACTTTTTGACACGCCGCAATAAATCCTGAGGTTACTTTGGAAACCAAGAAAGCTATTACTGAGTTGCCTAAGCATAAACAAAATCTTTTCTCGTGCATTTGCAATGCAATTGAGAAGAATATACTATACATCAGGGTTATCATTGTAGCGATAGCAACCTTGTAAATGCAAGGGACATATGAGATTAATATTAAGGTTTCTTATACAAATTATTGAAATATTAAGATAAATAAATTGTACTGATTCCATCCTACATAGAAGATGATAATGATAGCTAGAGATCTAAACTTTGTGTTTCTGGTAGGGATACTGATCACAATCAAAAATAAACATTAAACTTGTGTGGAAGCCTTTCGAACAATTTTATTCTTACAAATCTTGCCGAATCTACCTATGCTAGAGACAACGTTCATTTTCCAGATTTCTGGATATTGAACATCGATACTGACGTTGAAGTGATCAACATTTCTGTGCACCCTTCATTATGCAATTAAAAAAGGTTTTGTTTCCTACGAACTAGTAATAAGAAAGTGAAAACTTAATTTGTATGTGTAAATTGTCGATAAAGAATTGCATTTGTGCAAAAGAAAATAATTATTTACGACAAGTAACTCTTTCCACGGCCATTCTGTGGCGGTAGAATTACAACTTCATTGTTGCCATTTACTAAATACTCAGACGCTTTTATTATAGAGTTCCTCATCATGGCCCTACATTCAGTGATGATTATCTAGTCTGCAATATAATTGAATACAATGTGTTGCCCCTCATCTGCAATCTAATAGATGCATAAATGTTTTATCTTCTAGTATCTACGCAATGCAAAAGGAGATTCTCACTTTATCTTTTATTTTCAAACAACCTTTTCATGATGTGATGACCTCTGTAAGCTTATAAATTACTAACAGAATTTTTATAATAATACATTTTACATACACGTTCTTAAATTCTCAAATTAGATAAATTTCATATAATCACATTAACAATATTGTTTTATCAGAATTTATATATGTAAAAACAAGTAAACATACCTATCTCAAAACAGAAAATTTGTACGCAAATGAAGTTAAACATTACAACATTATGTTGTAGTCACGGACAGAGAGTAAACAAGCAAAAATACGTAGTATTATCTTTTTGCTAGAATACTACATTTTTTGGTGTAATGCCAAATATAAAATATTTGTTTGAATCACGATGGAATTTCTTTTCGGTTTACTATTTTGAGATAAATTTATATTCTATAAATTCTTATGACAGAAATGTAATTGGTACAAATGTACGTGTATGTTTTTTTGACTAGTATATGATTAAATTTAATAAATAAAAGAAGAGTCTCTCATTGAAACAAGAATTGTTTTTACTTAACATATATTTGTTCTTTAGGTTTTTTTTATGTCAGCACTTCTTTTAAATTTTGGAAAAGATATGTGTCAAATCTTGACCAGTTCAGAAATATACCGGGGTTCAACATAAAAACCAGTCAACGTCATCGTAATCAGTTTGATGCCTGCCGGTATCGGTTGTTTAAAATACATGTGGGAAATCTACTGTATTCTTTCAATTTTTAATTTCTGCTAAAAACTAGAAACAGAGGGTACGATTTTAAGAAATACACCGAATCGACAAACAGAAACATAAGTAAAACAACGCGATCGGCTGCTGTTCAAGTGTTAGTTAGCCAGTCACATATCACCACTTGTCATCTTATTTCGAAAATAACGAATGTGTTGTTTTTACTTTCTAAGCCTCTGCTTTATTTTATTTGCTATAATTACAAAGTTTAAAAGATACATTCTCAACAATCATCAATTTAATAGTTTCAATTTACAAATTATAACATACCTACAAAATAAAAACAAAAGCTTTATTATGTATAGCAATATACATACAGTGGGTCCACATTTCGATGCTCACTATTGGAATCTCGGAAATTGTAAGACATAGGAAGTCGGTTAAATTAGAAAAGATTTGGCTACTTTGGAGATAAGTTTACTTTTTCAGAAAAGTTCACGGCTTACCAGACCTTTGCTAAAAACGAAATTATCTTATTTTCGCAATTGTCTTTTGTGTTACTTCGGTGGTGAAACGTAAATCCAAATTTTTTTTTAATGGAACACCTACTTGATTTCCATATTACTGACTGCACGCCTTAAACGCTTTTCAGTCATACATGGTTTGACATAGCTATTCTTTTGTTTTGCCGAGTTATGAAATAAAAATCATTTTTCATCATAGTGTGCCATGACATCTAACACACAAAGTCGTGGAGTTTTATCAAAGAAATTCATTCGTTATGCAAAAATTGCTAAAACAAAATAAATACGCTTTTATGGGGCATTAGATGCTTATTTGATGCTATCTGTGAATGCTCAGTAAAGTATCTTAAAAGCGTCTTTTGTTTTGTTTTAGCAAATGTTATATAACAAATGCAATTTATCTGACAAAAATCAATGATTTTCATAATGTTTAAAGCCATGGCACACTAAGTGGGAAATGCTTTTTATTAAGAAAAATAAGATAATTTCGTTTTTAGCAAATATGTAGTAAGTCGCGAACTTTTTTGAAAAAACAAAAGTATACGTAAACTGATCTCCAAAGTAGCCAAATCTTTTTTAATTTAACCGTCTTCATATCACTTACAATTTTCGAGATGCCAATAGTGAGCATAGAAATGTGAACACACTGTATACAGACGCATGTTTTAGTTACCGGTTTTTATAATTTTCATGTCTTTCTTACGGAAGGTAATCCTGAAGAACGTAATTTACTCGATTTTTTAGATGAAACAACTGAAACATACTGTATATCGTGTCCTTTCATTTTCCTAATTTGTTCCAGCCATAATCTAACATCATAACTTTTAAAGGCCTTGTAAATGATAGATCCTGAATATTTAGTCACAGCATGATCATACTTTTCTAGCATGTTATTAATGATAGTAATGATACAAACAAACTATTGGCAGAAATAACAAAATATGGTGCACCTCTTAAAAGATATCATAGATATTTATCAAGTTGCTTTACTAGCAGACCTTGTACAATTTATTTTAAAGGTTTCTTATTGTAGAATTACGAAACTAAAATATAATTTCAAATAGTGTCAACTATAATATATTCTCTCCTTTCAACAAAGAAATTCTTTAGTTAATAAATAACCTGTGAGGTGGGTTTCTACCTTATGTACATCACGGAATTGAATAAATATTTACAGCTATGTTTGATTAATATTACACAAATTGGTTTATATAAGATTTCGGCAATATTTAATTATTTCTGATCACGTGGGTAAAGCATTATTCATTAATGGCTGTTACCTTGGTAAATTGTTAATTATTGTTGACTTTAAAACACTGCCAAATATTAATAGAATAGTTTTTATTATTATTTTATTTGACTTGACATTTGTTTATTAGAAATGTAATGCTGGATACAATTCCGGAGCTAACTTTTTATGCTAATAGCCTTCTGTCACTGCAAACAAAGTGGATAATTTAGCTTTCGAGAAACGCCAAATGAAGCGTTTATTAGATAATGGCATCTTATGAACGCGGCGGTAAACAATGTAGGCATTAAAGTGTTATGGAGTGAAGTGTTCAAGATATTTCGGGTATGTCCCTCACAATAATAATTGTATTTGCACTAATAATGAAATGTAAAGACATTAGTTGTATTGTTTACTGTAGATACATTTGCAAAAGCCAGACACCTTTTATAAGCATCAAACATCTTATTAAAAAAGTAACAAAAGAATCAACTGGTTTATGAATCATTTGCAGGTCAACATTCACAATAGAATTTCTTGTAGGAATAACCTTTAATTATTTTCTTTGTGCCGGCTTTTTGTTCATTACGGTAGCATTAGAAATATTTTAAATTGATTTTAATTATCTATTGTCCTTTAATGTTTTGAAAAAATAAAACGTACTCAAACAATATCTGTCCTTATCCAAGTCTGTAAAAACATATATAAGTCAACTATCACGTGCAATCAATTATTAAGTCGATGTGCCGGTATTATTATTCAGACGCGCCAAGAAAATATTATAATTAGGAATCTATGGAATGAAATATTAAAAAATGCGCATTACACTTATTATACGCGTTATTTACTTATAAAAATATACACACAAGTATTTACCTTCAACATAAATTACAACATGTAGTTCACTTTTAAAAATAAATTAATTGTTATTAGGGTGTTTAATCACGCAAGTACATCATAATCTACATATGTATATAATTTGCGTATTAGAATCAAACAATTTTTATTTTTCTTGAACTACTCAATTTTAAATGTATGAATTTGTTTTAGGCCTAACGAGGTTCCAGTAGAGACGACAGCGTCAGAAAACGGCAAGCTGAGGTGTCCAGCCCCAATTTCCCGCCTTCGGGTGGAAAAAATTGAGGGTGGACTCATGGTGGCGGGCGTTGTGGTGGCAGCAAACTGTCAGATTATCCTGCCCATTTTTGGTTTTTTATTTCTACTTGTTGGTTGTGTACTCACAGGTATGATAAATTTTATTTTTAATTAATCGCTTCTACTATATAAATTGAACTGAATAATTATAATTGCATCATAGGGCTTAAAAGGCAACACAAAAAGTTAGATAATTAATTGCGGTAGGTTATTTATAACGCAAAAAATGCACGAGCAAAATTTGATGTACTAATTAATGTCAGTATCACGAATTCTGTTAGCTATATTTCTTAGAACCAACGGTTCAAGTATTTTTTTGCAACTTACAATTAGAAACGGTTGTTCTGTATAAATATTCTTTGAAATGTAGTAATTTAGTATAAGAAGAGCCTACTACAGAAATACGTATAAAATAGTTCGTTTTTACAGAAGTTCGTAATGAGCTATTGTTCGTGAACATAAAATTAAAAGCTTTTTAATACATAATGCTGATTGTTTCATTATTCTTTTCTTTTTATTCTTTTTTTTCTCATCGACATGTATTTGGGCGTAAATAGTTCTCGTACCTTCATTTATATCTACATCATTGCTGCTATTTGTTTTTTTCTCTTATGATATCATTTACAATGCTTTTACTGTACTCTGCGTCACCTCATTCTTCTTGGGCCAATTGTGATAATCTCAATATTAAGTATTTGCCGTAGGAATTTTTGTATGCAATAGATTATAAAAGCTCATGAGCACAGCACAAAAGAATACAGTTTGCGTCAGTGCTGTAAAATATTCAGAAAGTTAGTTTGGCCAAAGAATGACATCAAATGCTGCCAAATATTTCAACAAAAATGTGCAGCTTCATTTATAACGAATTGACGTATGAATTGAAAGATTCAGCAACTGATAAGCCACTGGTATGATATACAGCATGTACATGTCATATGTTACATGTTGGCGAGCATTGTTTTAAATCATTTGGAACAATGTATGTGACGTGCACCTACTTCTTTAAAAAAATTAAAATAAAACCTGTGTTAGGATATATACGATCTGCAGCGCACACCAATTTATGATATCAGATAATTTAAGATATAAAGGACTCAGCACCTCCTGTTTGCGTTTTTTCTTTCTGTTTCTAATATATTCTAATAAAGATATTTTACCATTGCACTGTACAGATTTCAGTGCTTTAGAAAAGAGAACTTTATTTGCAATGATACCCTTACAACGTGTAACAATAATTTGCAATGTTTTTTTATACTATATTTCAATGTTCGTGAAAGAGTTAGCTTTAACAGATATAGGCTGTCATCAAAATCTATATGTTGCTATCGAATTGTTACTGCATTTTATAAGTTTCAATACAGACCCTAAAAGGTTTTACAATACAATGTAGTCAAATCATTGTACTTTGTAACCATCGTATTGCCGTAGTCATTATTTATAAGTTGCAGTGAGAAGCTTCTTTCGAATACCTAATAAAAACAAGTTATACAAGAAAACTTTTTGGTTCACAGACACAGAGCTTAAAACATTAAAGTATTTAAGATGTTACTAATCTGTACAAGTAAGAGTGAGAATCTTAACAGCCTTCAAAACTGTTTCATAATCTGTAAATATCAAAACAAGAGTGTTTTCGGAAGTTGGTGCATAGAAATATGCTTTAATGAAATAAGATTAGACATATAGTGTGTTCTTTACAGACATAAATAAAATCTTGCCAATAGAAGACATTCTCATGATAAGACATTATTCGGAAACGTTCTATAGTACCATTAACTTTGAAGTTAAGCTGGAAGATGAACACGGAAATCAACATTGATCAATAATAAGCTGTAAATATCACCGAGCTTTAACCCAAAATGTGCTACTAAAAAGAACTGGGCAAAATTTATAAATATATGTGACAGCGTGTAGAAATCCTGAAAAATTAAAGTAAAAACTAAACAAACAAAAACACAAATTTAGTAGTCAGAATTCTTAGAAACGTACTTGTTGGAGAAATTAGAAATCACAGAAGAAATAAATTTCTAACAAAGTCTTAAAGGTAAGATAGTAGTTACAGAAACGTTAATTACAAAACTTGAATGGTATGAAAACAACTAGTTGGTCAAAACTGATTTGGATCGTACAAAATGAGATGAGATCATCCAAAAAAAAATCAGAGGAGGAAAATCCAAGAATCGCAATTGATCATAGGCTTGCAACAGATAAATAAAAGAATATAAAGTAACTTTTGATATTTAGCTTTTCTAACACACTCCTGTAATATCAAATAGACGAATAAAAAGCAAACAAGGAGTTATTTCAGGTCTTATATTCTCTTTGTAACGTGATCAATGAAAATAGTTTTAAATGATTTTGACAACGCATCAGAATTTTTCAGACAGATTTTGGCCCGTGGATAGTTCATTAGGTTATCAATTGCTTGGTTCTGGTTGTTACTGTTTCTTGTTTTAAATAATGAAGTTTCAGCATTATGCCCCTAGAATACAATCGTAATTCACTTCTTAGTAACTATTTGAAAGAACAAAGAGTGTATCGCAAAGGTGACGGTGGTACTCAGCTGGGAAAGACAGAAACTAATATTTTTCACTTCGTATTGACAAGAAACATTAAACTATTTTTAAATAGAAATCTGCTGCTCTGATCTTATTGGATGTTGGATAACATAAAAAGAATTTCTCTAAATTTGGTTTTTTGGAACGTTACTACTAAGTGCTAAAGCAAAAGGTAAAACAGATCATCTTTACTGATAAGAGGAAATAGAGCTCGCATAGTTTTATTGATAATCGATACTATTGGTAAAAACTTTGCGTTAAATAGATAGTTTTGAACTTGAGAACTGTTCGCTTGGAAAAAAAGAAAATGACTACTTTTATAGTTTTATTCAAAAACGAAAAGATTAAGAACTATCTAAGGTTGTTTCGAACATAAAAAATCTCATGTCCGGGCTTGCCCAAAATCGAGCTCTGTAGGTATAATTACAAGCCCTAGACAAATCACGTTTACTATTTAGCTAAATTAAATTTGATTCAGTGATTTTGTTAGGAATTAAAACCTCCTCAAATGGTAACAATATTCTGACACATCACATTTTATTATTTTTTAACAACCGTAGCTGAGTTAGACTCGTGCGGAGACTAAATAGTGATCAAATCTCTACGGTCGCTTCTCCCTCGGAAGTCAAAGGCAAGATATCCAGGATACCTGAAGAAGAAATATCTTGAATTTCAGCAAATTATTAAAAAATTTCTTAATTGACGTTATCCCTTTTTGTTATTTTATTATAAACAGATGCGCCATGCAAACACTTAAAAAGGACGAAGTGTGCCGCCTTCAAATGAGGCTAGAAAAATATCAAGTGGCGCTTCTAGTAAATTAAAAGCTTTTATGGTGATATTAATATTCTAACTCTTTTCTATAGATATTAGTAATAAAAGATTAGTTTTGAAATACAAATTGGAAATCATTTAAAACGAACATGAGTAATAAATAATATAATAACGGCGCGTTTCTCTTAACCTAATTAAAGAAAAACGTAAATTTGCATAGAAAACTGAAACGGTGCTATTAATTAAATACTACTATTAGAAATCTAATATAAGAAGTTATCGAATGAAAATAAATAAAATGTGTATATTTTTCAAGTTTAACAGATTTTTGTAAGAAGTTTTTTTAGTTATTATCTCATATGTGGCTTATAACCGACCAACTATCTTAGGTTATAATAATTTTTCGAAGATACCAAAAGAAAATTCTTAGTTTTTATGTGTAATAAATGTTATCAGTAATTTGTGAGGTATCTGATGTTAACCTACGTAAACAAAAAACCTCAGAATAAAACATTCTTTCTACTTAAATAATAACACCATAAAAAAATACAATAAGTAACAATATTATTATGAACGTGATTTTTAAGTGGGCCATTTTGTTTCACCATAAAATTAATAATAGAGTGAAACTTTTGTTAGAACAATACAAGAGAAAGTATGTAGTTGATGTGAATTTATGGATTTTACAAATAAATAAAATCGAAATTATGTTTGTTTTCACTGTTTTAACAAATTCTAAAATATGCATAAATTATAGTAATATTATGTAACATAAACCTATTGTAAAACGAAAGTCCCCCTCCTCGAATTCTCCGACATCATCAAACACTAAAAATATTAACATCACGCTACAGACTAGGATAGGAAATGTATGATGAGTTCCAATGATAAATAATAATACAAATGAATTTTTCTATATAACGAGCATGATTTCCGGTCAACCTTTTTGGCTGAATTGAGCTTTGAATTTGACGTGGTTCAAGGTATGGACCGGAAATATAATCAATAAAGATGATTTCCGCTTATAGTGTACAATGCTAAGTGTGGTCCGCATACTTTCTAGTAATTTAATTGAATACGTGGTTTTTTAATTAAAAGTGGGAGACAGTGGAGATTTAATTATACCAATGAACTTTTCCAAAGGGTTCAATGACCATCTAGTTAAAGCTTTTAAGTAGAATTAAAATTTTCATTATCGAATCTTCTTGCATTATCCTAACTTTATGTAATTTTTATTGTCATACTTATGTATAATCATTAACAATAAATTTATTTTCTATATTTCTGAAGCTATCCTTATCATAAATAGAGACTTGAATGACGATTTCTTAATTTTTCCTTGAGCTTAATTTCCAAAACAATTTTTCACTAAGCTGGTTTTAATTACAGCTCTATTGTCTTTGTGCAATTTGTAACTGAGAATCGTCATCAAGAGACTCCTACAAATCTATTGTTAAATCTTTCACATAGGTCAGTGTAATGCAGATACTTTTATTCAATTAATGACGCAATAAGAAGGGCAGATTTTAACTTTGTTATTTACAAATGTAATTTGTACGCGTTGTCAAGGTTAAATTCTACGGTAAAATATCGACAATAATTATATAACTTGTATATACAATGCCTGTTTTATCAAATTATGGATTTAACCAGATTTTTAATGTTATTAATTTGTCAGAAAATTAGTGATAACAAATGCATCTAAAAAATAATTCTTCTGTTAATTGTTTTACAGTCCTAGCGTGATGGTCACCGGATTTCTCTTTTTACGAAAGAATCGAAATGAAATCCACTCCTCACGCAAAGGTTGTAGAATTTTCCCGATCTGTTTTTGGAGTAAAAAATAACAATGGAAACGTTTTCGTGTTTACCTTCGTGCTTATATTTACCGGAGCTTTATATGACGTAATAACGAATACGTCACAGTTTTCTATTTTAATAAAGGTACACATTTTAACGCTACATGGTAACAGAAAAATATACTTTAATATCTACAAATCTGTTTTAAGCCTTTTCTTAAAGAGATAATATTTAGGTTGGTGTCAGTTTTATGTGAAAAAGAAAGTTTTTATGTTTACATGGATCAAAGAGGGAAAGTTCTGAAAATGGTACCGAACGACTCAAATTGAATGTGTGAATGCGAAACCAACCTTTGAACTTTTATTTAATAAATTATTATATTGTTAAGTGAGAACGTGCTATTAACTGTTATTGTCTAATTAAATACAAGAATAATCAATGATTCATCGGTGCTTCAGAGACAAATGCGGAAGTGATTAGGGTTTATTGTGTAGTCGTTTGATTGTATTCACTAAAGAGCTTAACAAAATAAGAAACGTTACCAGAGTGCATTTTGTTGTAGTTGGAAGATACCGTTGTTTTAATCTCGGTTTGGTTTCTAGATAAGGCGACAGATAATTATGTATAATGGCACGTGAAACTTGAATTAACTGAATAAATACCAGCAAAATATGTTTTTGTAAATTAAACTTGCATTTTAGAAACATCTACATTTTATCTTTCGGATGCCTTTTTAATCAGAAAATGAAAATTTAATAGATAAATGAAAATTCTACAGTGAATGAGTAACAAGCTACTCATACGGATTATCTGATTCACGACACGTGCATATCTGTTTTGTTTTGCTTTTACGATAACTCAAATTGCTAAAAGCATCTATGCAAATAGGTATTATGAATATGTTATTATTTGTGTCCTTAAAAGGGTTTCTTCGGTTTCTTGGATATTATTGCATTACCAAGCATTAGTCACCATCATTATTATTCCGCATGAAACTGGATCTTATTATGGAAGCTTTCTTTACTGGATTAGTTTAGGAAGCCATTTATTCTATTTGCTGTATTTATTTGTATGGGGCACAGATGGGATATAAATAGCAATATTGAAAAAAAACTGTTTGTGGTTTTAGTTTCTTCTTCTTTTCGTGAAACATTCCATTCATTTCATCATTTAAACTAGGTCTTTCAGTCAACGCTGATAGTTTTGAAACTCAAATAACTTCCCTATGAAATTCATGAAAATTTATTTAAATAAAATTGTCGCTTAAAAGTGGTATCATCAAGGTGACCCCTGTCTTTTCTGCTATATTTGATTGCTTTAGACTAGTCGCGGTCATCAATTAGCGGATTGCGGCCCGAATCCAGATCGCTAGCAAATTCAATAAACTTGAACGGTAAATTAATCTACCATAAAGGGTAAGGGGTAAATGTAACTCGTTGCTTTTTACTTACTAATTCAAATGTATTTTGGCAAAATGTAACCCTGACAAAAATTAATTAGTCATTTTGAAATTAAACTGCATCACGTAGATAAAGTATTCTACCACGAAAACACGTTGTTCTGTATCAAATTCAAGACTGACCCTTTATCCACAAGCAATTAGACCCTCAAAAACAAAACCTACCAAAAGCTGTCAGCGTTAAGTGAACCTAGCATTATGATGTTCAGGTATCAGTTTCGGCATTGTAAATTGGTAATGAAATTGAAATTTTAGAATTGTCAAAACTTGATACTAACATTAACATCATTGATGAAAACCTAATTTAGACATTACAAATTTCTAAATTTTCGTAGGATGTGTTAAAAGTCAGTTTTATGTTTCAAGGTTCGCAACTGCATCTTATTATGAATTTCCATTCTACGCTATTAATTCTGTTCAATTATTAGCTAAAAAGCTCATTTCGAGTTGGCGTCTTATTTTCTCAAAAGTAATTTTCGGCTGTAAACTGCTTTTTGTATCTATGAAATTAAACTATGAGTATTATATTGACGTTTCGTTCCCCATTGGGTCAATTCAAGTCTTTTCCATGATTTTGCTTAATTACATCTCACAAGCAAAAGCATGCAAATTTGATATTTTATTCATGACATGGTATGTACGAGGGCTGTTTGACGGAAGTGTGACATTTCAATAAAAAACAGGTTTAGCCTAGATTTTTTTTATTATTTTTCAACATAGGTCCCTTCAAGTGCTACACACTTAGTCCAACGACTTTCCAATTTCTTTAAGCCGTCTGAGAAATGTTCTTTTGGCAACTCGTCAAAATAGGCCTCCGTTA